>JAWPHD010012977.1:0-71857 GCA_037043455.1 Cyrtodaria siliqua
TTTTCTTTTTTTTTAATTTTTGTTAAAGTTATACGGCAAAATGTGCGGTATACATACCCAGGGATGGAAAAGTTAATTTGATGAGAAAATGTGGAACGGTTGCTGAGATATTGCATTTTTTATTATTCTTAATTTTGCGACAAAATCGACTCGATTTAGTGCATGGTCAAGCTCAGG
Organism: Cyrtodaria siliqua; assembly: GCA_037043455.1. Lineage (NCBI taxonomy): Eukaryota > Metazoa > Mollusca > Bivalvia > Adapedonta > Hiatellidae > Cyrtodaria > Cyrtodaria siliqua. Next base: position 178 of record JAWPHD010012977.1, read on the forward strand.
TAAATCGCAATAATTTTAAGATGAAGTCATTCGGCATTGCAAAACAAGTCAACATGTTCTTTTATTAAGTTGTTGGGTTGAATCGACCAGTTTAATTAAAAAACATGACGCAAAATAATCCCGGTCTAATTACACTAAATCAACAGGATGTGCTCGTCTGGTGCAGTCGAAAGTAGTTCTATATTAAAGAGTGCTAATCTTTTTTTCTTTAAAAACTTTTTTTAGTGCAGTTTCCTGTTATTTTTTGGCTGTAACTGTATTCTGGACATGTTGTTGATATTTGAAAATGCAGCTTATCATGTTTTTGACAGTTTTTGATATAAATTTGAGAAGTGAAAGTAGACAGGTATGAAATTGCAAGGGGTAAAAATAGTGTTGACCTTTGACCCGGTGTTAGTATACAACTGAAGAAAGATTTCTTAGAAGGTATTAAACCCCCTATATCCTTGTTGATGTTTAATAGCAGACATGTTTATTTGCATGATAAAGTAAGTTTCCCAGAATTCTAAAGAGATTTTAGTTTTTAACAGGTTGTCAACATTCTAACTTTACTATGGAAGGGCAATGGAGACTCATTTACGCTATTATAACCATAAACACCACATTTAACACCGGCAAATTCAATAATCTGTTAACACAACTAGAAACAGCTTCCCACGTTATACATAACACATGTATACATAAAATTGAGAATTAAAATATTACACAATTATTGTGATGTCAACAAAACCATACGTTGAGTATGTTTTGAAAAAGCTGTTTGGGTCGGATGGTGCTGACCCACCTACTTGCATGTAGAAATATGAGGAAAATGTAAAATATACTTCTTTTTTTTGATTATGCAACAAATTATGAACACAACTACAAACAGCTTCCCACGTTATACATGTATACATAAAATTGAAAAATAAAATATTACACCATTATTGCACTGATGTCAACCAGGGCTTTATAAAGCCCTGTGTCAGTAGCCAGTGTTTCAGGTGTCACAAACCTCAAGTGGGTGGCACAAGTGCACCTGGGCACCTTCAAGAAGCATCAAACAATCAACGCATTCGAGATTCAACCTACAAGACATCACCCAGGGAAGCCCCCTCTGGTGAGGCTCCTAGTCTCGCCCTAGTCGATCCAAACTGACCACGTCCAGACTCTATTCAAGCCTCGTGCCCAGAGGCACAATAACCCATAATACATCCATATACACCTGTGATACGCAACTGCTGCCCTTGAAGTGCCCAACAAACCCCATAACAATGACCCTTTAAAAGAGATATGCGGTACCTTGTCAGTACGCGCATACAACAACAATGCCCCAAAAAACCCAAACCAGGGGCCGTGACTCCATAAAAGAGGGTTATGGTCACCTGGTATTAATATAAAATACGGTACCATGCCAGGCAACAAGCAGGGCAGTACGCGTATCCCACATTCAACCTTGAAGTGCCCAACAAACCCCATAACAATGACCCTTTAAAAGAGATACTAGTATGCGGTACCTTGTCAGTACGCGCATACCAGGGGCCGTAGCTCCATAAAAGAGGGTTATGGTCACCTGATATTAATATAAAATACGGTACCATGCCAGGCAACAAGCAGGGCAGTACGCGTATCCCACATCGCCCCACGGTCCGTCACTCTAGGACAAACCAATTATAACAAGTAATGCAGTTGCGTACCAAAACACAAAGTAAAATCAAAAACAGTCTAAAAAACCACCAAACACAAGCATAATCATAGCACGCGAAATTAGGTTAAATTAACCGCCAGTGCTATGATTATATATTTGGCAGACAATTCAGACACTTTGGTCGACTCTGAGGCGGAGTCTTTCAATTCAAAATTCAAAAATAAAACCTTTTTTAGTCCAAACATAATGCCGAGTCAACGGGGGATTCTTCACGGGGGCTCATATGGTAGAGGGACTATAAACCTTAGAATGAAACAAAAAAAGCCAGTGTTTATGATTTATGGCCGCTTACATTTGATCTAAACAAACAAGCATTATTTCGATCGGTGAAACTTTTTTATTTCTTTTGTTTGCAATAAACAACCTTTCGTAAACCCAATATTAGCAACTGTTCAATTAATTGTTTTAGCATGGCTTTTATATATCTATGTAGGTCCTATATATGAAATCATATAGTAGGAATAACTTATATATTGCAGAGTTCTGTTAATTATTTTACATAATAATTGCCGTAACAATGATCAACACTTTTTGCGATACATATTCGTTTTTGGAATATACCTTTATGAAGATTATTTAAAGGAGAATTTAGAATCTATATACTTATAATCAGGGAGTACGTCATATGACGTACTCCCTGTTATAATGTTTTAGTGGTGAATTTTAAACTCAGCATGTACAGTATTGGACTCTCAAACTACTGATTCTTTTATTTTAATTTTATAAATTAAGATTAATATGAACCTTACTGGACTGTTTACAAGAAAGTTATATATATAACTCTGGTTAAATATGATGACAATGCAGGGACTTACTTATTTTAAGTGTAATAAGTGACGGAACCAGGCTAACCTCTAGGCCAGCTGGTGCACTTTATTCGTATGCCGATCGGGATGCGGTCACGTGATCGGTACACCGAATTTTATCAGGGCTGGATCTCCACGCAGAGTTATCGTTCCTTGCACTCACATACTCAAATGAGGAACGAGTGTACTCTGGCAGTGAAGTAAGAAGGCAGTGAAGTAAGAAGAATCTCTTCTTACTTCACTGACTCTGGGTAGAGATTGGGCTAGACGGCATATGCCGATTGGAAGCGCGCGCAGTCACCCGGAATGAATCAGTAAAAAGTTAAACAGGTAGGCCTACACCGCGGCATATAACCGGGATACCAATAAAGTGCACCCCATATGTCATGGTTCTGGATCCGTTTGGCATAGTCTGGTACCCTTCCCCTACTGCGCTCGCTACTCTCTTCACGGAAGAGTAGCGAGCGCAATAGGGGTAGGGTACCAGACTACTACATCGCTTACTATTATGGCATGTTAAAATTACGACGCACCGGTTGCGCGGGAAAAATAACGAGGGTTATCTTGGAACATTTGTTTACTTTTAAATTAAGAACTATATTCGTTGAATATGGTGCGAACAAAGGCCGACGGTGGTTCATCGGGTTCAAGAAAAGGTATGTGCATCTACATCCACACTATGCTTCTATGCTTCCTCAGAAGAAGTCTTAGACACTGCCCCAAAACATGCAGAAAGATAGTGTGTTAAAATACACGTTTAATGCTCTTTTGAAATTTTTCGTATTGCGAGCATCAACAGCATCGAGTATATGCAGTTACATAGAACGTCAGAATAATAAAAAAAAAACTGCATAGGAGCCAATTTATTAGGCTAGCAGAAAGACGGCGTACATTTTCCTTGTAGTTGTATAGCCCACAGGCACAGGAGATCGGAGCAATCCAACGTAAAATGCATGTATATACAACAATAAAAAATCCTCCACTCTTTCCCCATTTAATGAGTAATATCATGAAAAGGGGTGGAACTTCAAATCAGAGCTGGCGTGGCACAGTCGGCAGCGCGGTGGATTTGTAACAGGAGGCCCCGGGTTCAATCCTCCGTGGTGCCACTGAGTTTCGTCAGTGTGTTCTTGGGCAAGACACTTCCCTTAGCCTCGTCCGTCGGATGGGGACATAAACCGGGGGTCCCGTGTATCGGTCTATTCTCTGAGCATGTTAAAGAACCATAGAAATTCGATAATAGGCGTAGGGCATGGTACCTGGATTCCTATGTATCATTCCCCTCTCTCTGGGGCGGTTCTAAATAACCTATACTGGGTTGATGAGCCGTTAAACATCATTAATTTCAAATCGCGATGTCCCCTTCATATTTATACGTGTCCTAAGTAAACAGTCCAAATCGTATCAAATTCTCAACCTTTCTCTTAAAACGCTATAACCATCGTTAGGTAATACATTCCTCTTTCCAACAACATACAATATATGGCATATGCATGTACATGTAGTATGCGAAAATCCGTCACACTTGCCAACAAACGCTGATTTTCTTTAGTCTGACAAGCTCGCATCCAAGATTTGAGACCAACTGTACACCTATCAAACACCTATCAAACACAATCCGGAGATTGTTGGCACATTGAATTTCGATTTAAATAAGAGACCTTTAAATATGTACTAACCGCCCAAAGTAAACCGCTGCAGCAATCTAGGCAGTCAGTATTACCAGTGAAGTAAGAAGAGAGTGAATGGGCACATAATCGAATCTCGCACGATCTCGTATGGCTAAAACGAGAAAGATAAGCGGCTCTGTACATGATCAGAAATTTCATCGTGATCGCTGGGCGCTCATTAAAAATGCTTATAACTGCGGCAGGTGCACGGTTAACGCTATCAGTCAATTGTTATGAATATAGCGGAATGGGTTCATTGTACCGGTAATCAGATTCGCGTTAATCTAGTTGTAATAAAGATAAAGTTGTTACACCTTCGTTGCTATTTTGACGCTTCTATACATACAAATATTATTTCAAGGTTTATTAAAATCAAGGTTTATTTATTGGCAAATGCTGGTTAGCGGTAGATGACGATTTTTATTTTGAGTGTTTGTAAAAAGGGGCGTTAGCATTAAAGGGGTTGATGCACCATTTTCAAACAATGTTTACTTTAAAGGGCTCTGAAAAACTTGAAAAAAGCTGAAAGAATTATCAAAATGCCATGACAAATAAAAGAGATATGACCTATTGAACATTTGGAAAGAACACATAAATGGAGGCGGCCATATTTGAACGATGACGTCATCGCACCTTTTTACCATTTATGGAATATTGATAAACTATATTTTATAGCAAAGAAAATCACTGCAAATTGATTAAAAATAAATATACAGACGCAAAATGAATAAATGGTATGCTTATTTTTCATTTGCAATGATTTTCTTTGCTTTAAACGACATTTTGCCAATATGCCATATATGGTAGAAAGGCGCGATGACGTCATCGTTCAAATATGGCTGCCTCCATTTATGTTTCTTTGCAAAGATTCAATAGGTCATATTTCCTTTATCTTTCATGGCATTTTGATAATTCTTTCAGCTTTTTTCAAGTTTTCCAGAGCCCTTTAAAATAAACATTGTTTGAAAATGGTGCATCAACCCCTTTAAGTTAAGCGTACTAGAGTTACGAGTGATTTCTTTTTGTTTTTATTTCGAAACATATTTAAAAGATGTCATTAATAAAAGGGAATATATATAAAATACATTATACATGCATACAATTTCGATATTTTGAGGGGGTGTTGATTGTTGTTGTTTTCTAAATGTGTATTCATTTATAGAAATATAATATAATTACAAAACTCTGGTGTAACCACAGACCTAACCTAATTATTAGTAAGTGCAACTGGTCTGTGGTTTATCTAACTTCTTTTTCTTTTTTTTTAACGTTTTCAATTATTAAGGTTCTCAATTCACACTCATTTTTTTTGATTGAATTGTTTTTTTTATATATTACATAATAACGCATTTTTAAAATACTAACATCCGTCTATGTGGAACTTTTAAATATCTTGTAACATGACACAGTAACTCGCAACACCGAATGAGATAATTTTGTATAAAAAAATAATATCACATGAAAAACTTGTAATTAAACACGTAAGTGGGTTTTAACAGTGCAGATACATCAGTTTAGCATTAGTTATATTTTCCTAATATTATCATATTAAAACGGCATAACAAATCAATTTGTTACTATGATAATTTGTTAAATAAAAATGAAACGTTAACACACTTATGCGTGTGTTTTTTGACAAATCCGAATGAACATAATCTATTTCTTATGTGTTTAGTTTCATAGATGCATATAATATAAATAAAATTGAAAAATAATAATATTACACAATCATGGTATATATTCGATGTCAACACACCACGGGTGGCCAGTGTTTGCCAGTGATTTATGACCTCTTTGATCTAAACAAACTTCCTGCTTAGGACGGCCAATTAGCCACGGGGCACCGTATAATTATGATTGGAGAAACCATTTATATCTTTTGATCGCAATAAACAACTGCCATAAAACCCTGCGTTAGCGCCGCTTCATTTAACTGTTTTTTGCGTGATTATAGATCTATGTAGGTCATATGGGTTTGAGAACTTATAGTAAAAAAAATACTATCTCCAGGACGCATAATTTATGGTGAAATGCATTGGAAAGCGCTCAATTGATACAGACATTAAAAGTTGTTGTTCGTTGTTCAACTGCTGGAAAGGACATTTAATTAACCAAAAGAGCACCAACACAGATGGGTTGAATAAGAGTTTTTAAAACATAATTAAAGCGTTTACATAAACAAAAAGTGTACCACTACATTCTTTAATCATATTTCTCGACAGCGAGGTGTTTTTATTGGAGGAATTAACTAAAATTAAAAAACCTAAAGCGGATTCCTACAGCATCGTCGTTGGCTAGAATCGGCCATGTATGGCCGTTTTGGTCGACACTCTGTCGTCTTTAAGACAAAATTAAGGTTTTTACATAACAAAAAGTGTACCACTACTTTCGTCAATCATATTTCTTGACAACGAGCTGTCTATTTCCTAGGAATTAACTAAAACAAAAAAAATGTATAGCGAAGTCAAACAAGATGGCATTTCATAATCATTGGATGGAATCGGCATGTATGGTCGTTTTGTGCGATATCTATGCATTTGTTAAGACAAATTATTAGACAAAATTAAGGTTTTTGCATAACAAAAAGTGTACCACTACATTCTTCAATCATATTTCTCGACAGCGAGCTGTCTATTTTCTAGGAATTAAATAAAACAAACAAATTAATAGAGAAGTACAAAAGGGTGCATTTAATCGGCATTAACTAGAATCGGCCATGCTGGTCGATATCTATGCAGCCTTTAACACAAATTATTAGATAAATAAAGGAGTTTTGCATAAAAAAAGTGGACCACTACATTTTACAATCACAGTTTTCGACGGCGAGCTGTTTATTTTTGAGGAATTAATTAAAACAAACAAATGTATAGCGGATTTGCGCCATCTCGACATCTCTGATAAACAATACTTTAACGAACACGGCCGACCAACAGTTTGTGCATTTTATTTTATATCAAATCAATTCACTGTAAAGTAACGTAAAAATACCCAAAATGTCAATATCAACTATTAGTAATATAACAACAAACAAGTTCTGTGAAGTAAGATGACCTAATAATGCAAAACAGTCAAATATTTTACAATTTCACAAAGCAGAGCACTTCACCGATGGAAACAAAATGGCGGATATTCAGAAAAGTTTACCGCTAAAACGAGGTTCCTTCCACTTCTCGAAGCCATACGAGATTTCAGTCAGCTGCGCTATATCTCCATTACGGGTCACCATTCACTCTCTTCTTACTTCACTGGTATTACGTACAGTTTTTCTGTTGTTGTTTTTAGCTCGACTGATCAGAGATCAGCAGAGCTTATGCCGTGGTGCGGCGTCCGTCTGTCTGTCCGTCCGTAAACTTTTTTTGTAGCGACTACTCCGCTGAAACTACTAAATGGATTTTCATGAAACTTTACAGAAATGTTGCCCATGAAGTCTAGTTGATCCTAGCAAAAATTCATGTTGATGTGAAATCCAAGATGGCCGCCAAATCTAAAAATAGGTTTTTAAAAAATAAGTTTGTAGCGACTACTTCTTGAAAACTCAAGTGATATTGATATGGGACTTTTTCTAAAATGATCAGCATCTGGGCTCTTCATTTGCCTTTGCCAGTCGCCATAGGCGAAATCAAATTGCAAATTGCAAATGGCGAAATGTTTGTCAAGTGCTTGCGCCAGTTTGGCTAAAGTCATTTTAACCCATGTAAACTGACGGCTGGTATTGGCGAAATTGGCGAAAGGAACAAGTTCGAGGGCGCGGCCATGTTTTCCTGAAAAATCCTTGACGGGTTCTCGGTGTTTACAGAATAGCTCAAATCTATAGACTGTGTTACGACAATTGCGCTTTATATTACACACGGCTTATTTTACATAGCGACGTCTAACTGCAACTCACTTGGTGTGCCTACACTGGAGGAAAATTGTAAACCCAACAAGAGCTCGCATTTTTCAATAACAACAAATCGATTTACACCCTTTTAACTGAAATAATGACTTTGTAACTCCGTTATTCAAAACTGAAAGTAGCCCATGATACGTACATGTAAACAACATGTAAACAATACCAGGGATGGAAACTAACGGTTGCCCGTTCGCCCGGGACGACTAAATTTCAAGCTGGGCGAGTATATTTCATAAGTCGGTAGTCCGCCCGGGCGACTAGCTTTTTCGACAAGCTAAAGTCGATTTCCTCGGCATTATTCGTCAATGCGGGACGAATAATATTTCAGTAGAAAACAACAACACAGAAAATATTTCTTACACAGTTTATTAAGCGATTAAATGCAGTAAATAGTCGCAACTCTGTTTATTCAACGATAAAATGCAATTTAAGTCAACCGGATATTGGGAAATTGACGCATTTCCGTTTTGGGCCATTCTAAAATGCGGCTCCCGTTCTAATTTCACGGAGCGCGAACGTTACAGTATTTGATGTTATACAAATAACACTTTCACGGGGGAATCTTTAAGGGCACTAGTCAGCTTTTAGGTGAATGGGGCCAGGGCCTTCAGGAAGGTGAATTGCAAAAAGTATGCTGTTTTCCTGTATTGTAGTTTAACATTTTCTAATATATATATATATTTATTTATTTTTTTTAAGAGGGGAATTTTTCACAGGAAAAGGGTGGAATATATACCATGCCAGAGTAACTGTAATGGCCATGATCAGACTAGTGAACTATAGAATATAAATATGCCTACCTACTGACCCTAGAGCTTGCAATAGGAAACACACCTATTTTTTTGTTTGGCCTAAATAAAGTAATTTTGTTAAAATCATGTTTGTTAATGTGTTTGTTAGTGTGTCGAAAAGAAAAATCCAGAAAATCTGGGCTCATAAATTTTCAGCTGGGCAACCAAATTCCAGAAGATGGTTGCCCGTTTGGGCAACCAAGCTTTAAAAGTTAGTTTCCATCCCTGCAATACAGTGTCATCTGTTTTTCGCGCATTGAAAGCAAGCCATTTCTTTCGAGTTGTATGCGTGGCCACACAAAACAGAACGATAACTGTGTCATCCGTTTTTTCCATCATGAGTACATGCTTGGTTGCTTTCTTGATTGATTGATTGCTTGATTGATTGAAGGGTTTCACGACGCACCAACATATAAAAAGGTCTTAAAAATGAACCTGATGTATGCTTAAAATTATGTTTTCTTACAACATTCATCATTGGAACATGTCCCCAACTGTGACAAATAATAGAGGCATTGGTGATAATAGAGGCAACATATTAAAATCAAGTTTTAACCATGTTCATGTAACCATCTAACTGTTAGAAACTGTCAAGGAATTAATATCATTCAACTTGGTTTAATATATATACATATATATTAATGATAAGAAAATTATACAAATATACAAAAAATGCCATTGGCTAAAGAAAATTGAGGTGGTTTGGCCAAAATGGCTAAACATTTTCTGGTCCAATGAAGAGCCCAGAGCATGACATGATGTTGGTCCTTGTCGAAAATTGTTTTGATTCGACGTTCAGGGTTCTCCACAGCGCCTTTAAGCACCGCGCTAGCGCGGTGCTTGAAAATCAAAATCCTTATTTGCGCTGTCCTTGAAATTAGCGCGGTCCTTTAAATCCCAAGCGCGGTGCTTTGATTTACTTGATTCGTGTTGCTTATAGTCCGACACATACACTATAAACAGACCTTCTACACAGGATGTAAGTCACGCGCTATCGGTGTGAAATACTACACGTCAAGGACAAGTGTGTAAAGTTGTATAAACCAGTCAAATCAGGCAGAGATACGGTGTTGTCGCGTTGCGTTAGCTGTGATTCACTTGAGTTTATTGTTCATCATTATTATGTCCCGACAAACAAAACTTGATGGGATTAATTAGATAAGATGAAGCGATGTGACATAATTGATTGGATAATGTGATTTAAATACAGGATGAGTGATTATTAAGGAGTTGATAAAAAAATTATGATGTTTTGATGTTCGTCGGCTCTCTGCGTGGATCGTCTGCAGTTTGTAAGTATTAATTTGTTGCAGATTATTTTAATTACTCGATACTTTCAGAGATTAGTTAATATCTTTAATTAATTAAGTTAATGAAGTTAAACTGGGTTACTTTGCTATAAAATGCCCGATGTTTCTATTAATTTATCATAACAAAATGTCGAAGCAAAGTAGTAAGAGACCCTTAGATGGGGGAATTGGCAAGTTTTTTTGTGGTAAGAAATGTTGAGGCTGCACCTACTGTCTGTGACTCAGCATCTGAACCAGTCGCCAAAAAAGCCAGGGTCAGGCTGACCGGGTTCAATCCAGACTGGGAGAAAGACTTCAAATGGGTTGAGGAAATGGAAAATGGTTAGTAAATAAATACATGTAATTTAAGGGCAATCAATGTAAAGAATGAATATTAATATTATTTTATTCAAACGCAGATTATTGTAAAGTGTGTGGTAGCTGATTATGGTCTAAATTTAATGGATAAAGAGTTTGTTGTATTGGGGTGTATTTATTGCAGATTATATTATGTCATGTTGTAGTTTTAGTTCAATAACATTTAACGTCGGGATTTTAACCATCAGTCAGTCACACTATTGAATAAGTAATATATATGTATAATTATATTCTCTTTAATATAGTTTTCCCCATCTTCATTTTATAATTAAAAATCATCTCGGGGCATATGGTGCACCCTAGAATTGGAAAAAAATCGACATGCTGCAGCGGCCATCTTTATTTACATAGAGTAATATAATGAAAACTTGTAGCAACTACACCCCTGAAACTACTTGACGGATTTTCATGAAACTTCACAGGAATGTTGCTCTTGATGTCTTATTGATCCTAGCAAAATTTCAGGTCGGCCGGAAATCCAAGATGTCCGCCATGCAGGGCTTTTTTACCTTATATAACAGAGGCCTGTAAAGGGCCTCTTCCCAACAGAAAATTGGACTGTTTTTTCCCAACTGTGGCAGAAATATTTCCCAATCGGAAAACAGCAGTCTCTCAGAATTTGAGAAAAAGCATGAATTCTGCAGTGTGTTTTTGGCTGCTAAGTAAATTCCGACTTGGAAAAGTTTATAATTATGGTAAATAATGGATGACAATATAAATAAAGTATATTAAGGTCATATTTACTTAATTTATGAAACCTTGTATTTTCCCCAAAATGAGGAATAAGCGCGTTCTTTTTCCCCAAAATGGACAGTGTTGGGCCTCTTCCCAATTTTGTTGAAAAAAGCCCTGCCATGGCTAAAAATAGATTTTTAAAAAATAAGTTTGTAGCGACTACTTCTTGAAAACTATAAGTGATATTGATCAGTGCTCCAAGAGTAGGATAGCCCGACGCCCGGGGCTCCTCGAAATCCATTCCGGGCTCTCATTTTGCATACAAGGAGCATACTAAGATCCTCGACAAAATACTCCCATGTGTATTCTGAACTATGAAAACACTTGCAATAAAGTAATTAAAATGTGTTACTCACAAATTGAAACAATAAGAAGTTTGAATATTTTGCCTGGCGTCGTGTCGCCATAGTGTCGGCAGTTTGTCACAACTTTGAGATCGACAATTTCTGACGTAAAACTACATTATCCTGCTATTAGGGTTGTGTTTTCTTTCTCTTTGATAAGAAATACTATTTTTGTCACTCAAAACACATTAATGCATGAACAAAGTTCCTAATTGATGATATTTGGATTAAATGTTTGTGAAATTTTCGGGCCGTAAAAGTGTGGTGTCATAGTAGTTCGGATGGTACTGTTGTAATTTTCATACCCACGGGTATTATCAGGGGTTCCACTAATTTTCAAATCAAGGAAGTTCAAACTTCCTTCATGTCAATTTTGGAAGTTCAAGGGAAAATTTAAGGAAGTTCACACTTAACCCGACATCACCGTTCGAATTAGTGTTTGTGTTAATAAAATTTAAATAACTATGCATAGTTCATGTTCTTTAAATATGTTTTTAAAACATTTAAAGTACATAATTTATGGATATTTTTTAAATTTATTAAATTATTTATTAAATTATTCATTAAATTAAATTATATTAAATAGCTTCATATTTGTATTAAGTTAAGTTTATTGAATTTATCATCATCATGATTAATCAATCATCATCATCATCATCATCATCAACAACAAAAATCATGGCACTTTCAGTGTTGTGTGTGTTAATACAATTTAAATAACTATGCATAGTTCATGTTCTTTAAATGTGTTTTTAAAACATTTAAAGTACATAATTTATGGATATTTATTAAACTGTATTAGTTTAAATAGCTTCATGTTTGCATTAAGTTTCATTGAATGCATCATCATCATCATCTGTCTGACTGTCATCATCATTATCATAATTATCAACACTTTTCATTGTTTGAAGAACATTGTAAAAAAATGAAAACAAAACTGTAGCATATTAACTTTTATTAAATATTTTTTTCTGATGTTTTTATTATGAGTTGCTTATATAACTATCAATAAACATATATAGACAGATGCTGATGTTCTATTATGCTTTAAAATTGATTCTCGCCGTATACAAACAATCATATAAATCGGCAGCTAAGATTTTATTCAAAACAATTACTCGATCGGCAAACTGTTGCAACTTCATAATCAGCTAATGTCTCGTAATCCGTTTGCCAATAAACAAACAAACGCATACAAATAAGCTACCTTTCATAATTAGTCAATCAGGCACAACGTCACAGTAAAAATTCGCGCTGATATTCAAACAATCGCAAACAATCATTATAAATCGGCAGCGTAATATTTTATTTAAAACAATTACACGTTCGGTTAAGGTATCTGTAATAAACAAACAGGTGCATAAAACGAAACTGCTTTTCATAATTAGTCAATCGGTCACTAACGTCAAAGTAAAAATTCGCGCTGAATGCAAACAATCGGCGGCGTATTCCCGTAATATTTTATTTAAAATAATTAGGAGCATAAATCGAACCTGCCATTCATAATTATTCATACTTATTCAATCAGTCATCAATTAAACGTAATCCACTTTAATCCCATTAATTAATTGCCACACTTCTTTGAACCCAGAAGCGATGTTTGTTTACATAATACTTGACACAATACACAATTCAATTTACACACTTGGCTAACCCCATAATAAAACTGGATCCAACCGGTTTCACCTGTCGAACGCTGTCACAGTAACACAATGGGTGTTAATTTAATCGCTTTACAACTTGGCTGTGCAGCGTTTGGATGTAATTGGACCCGATGGGCGGAGCTATATCGGTGATTTAACCAATTTGACACTGACAGCTGTACGCCTGCGGTAAAGAAAGTCGGCGTACATTGATGTTTTTGGAAGTTCAGTGTACGTCTTTGATCTCAATTTTCGGCGTACAACTCAAATTTTCGGGCGTAATATACGGCCGTACGGCCATAAACGGAAGCCCTGTATTATACTTTATGACTGGTAGTTTGTGACCGAGTTTATGATGTAAGGAAACACAAAGTCATATATTCTTTACAACACGAATTTATCTATATTTCTTCAATTAATGTAATGTTCATAATATACCAAATTAGACTGTTCAAATTAATATCACTTTCTCACTTTATTCAAAGTCCCATTTCACGTTTTGTAATAATTTGAAGTTTTGAAGTTCCCCCTAATATCAAGTATTCTAAGCCGAAAATAATGCCAAAAGATCGATCCATCCCAATATCTCTGAACCACACCTTTTATACCACTACAGTGTGTAACACCAACCCTCTACACATGTGTAAACACAAGCCCCTTATAAATATAAGGAAGTGAATCTTCCCCAACACATCATGTGTTAACCCGAGTTTGACCTTCCTTTGTCTAAAGGCTACACAATCTCCCCGTGTAAACACTGTGTAATGTACATGTGTTAACACAAGCCCCTTATAAGGAAGTGAACCTTCCCCAACACACCATGTGTTAACCCCAGTTTGACCTTCCTTTGTTTAAAGGACTACACAGTCTCCCTAATTACACCCCGTGTAAACACCGTTTAAGAACTACTCAAAACACCTCTGTGTGACCAGTATAGAATACACTGCATAGAACACCAATCACACACTAGCCCGGCTTGTGTTACACACTGTATGTAAGGTTATATGGAACTTTCAATACTTTCACACAAAGACTGCATAAAAAGCATATTCATATAATATATCTATGAAATGTAATATTACCAAAACACAACACTGCCCCTTCCTTAAAACGAAAGAAAAGAGTTTTAAACCAAATGTAAAAGTAATTAGCATATCAACAAATGAATTACCCTTAAACGCTATGAGTTATCATAATCTTCAATTTAATAATCAAAAATTAATTCCAAAAATGTCTTTCTCTGACTTAGGAAATATATTGTTTAAATCCACATAAAAATCCAAATCCTTCTATAACAGGAAAGGCACTGGAAGTAAGTCCTACATGTTTCCCTAAATAATTGACAAAAGAAAATAGCACAACCTCACACACCGTCACAATCACACAGAGTCCTGAATTATCATTTTCCGCGAAATAGTGCTTTGCTGAATTTATTTTTAACAATTACAATGGAAAAAGAAAGAGCACTTTATGTCTATAGTCCCACAATATAAATTCTGGTAAACTGGTCCCATTGGTACCGCTTCGCATGGTTGGGTTTGATTCAGCCACCAGATTGAAACAACGCTGATAGGACGTGACACCCGGAAACGTAGATAGGACCGGACACTGGGAAACTCAGTGACTCCAACGTAGATAGGACCGGACACTGGGAAACTCAGTGACTCCAACGTAGATAGGATCGGACACTGGGAAATTCAGTGTCTCCAACGTAGATAGGACCGGACACTGGGAAACTCAGTGTCTCCAACGTAGATAGGATCGGACACTGGGAAACTCAGTGTCTCCAACGTAGATAGGACCGGACACTGGGAAACTCAGTGTCTCCAACGTTGATAGGATCGGACACTGGGAAACTCAGTGTCTCCAACGTAGATATAAGGTAGTAAAATCCACCATGAAGGGTTAGGTTAATCCGTTAAACGTGGTATTTACTGATAAATCCACAAGCGAATAGCATTCATCAACACTGAACACTTAGTAAATCCAAGAGAATAGGAACATGTAAATACAAATTTTGAATAATGAACTTGGTTAATCCTTTATTAGAACGTAATAATCCAATGCCCGGCAAACAGTAGATAGGACCCGACACTGGGAAACTCAGTGTCTCCAACGTAGATACAAGGTAGTAACATCAAGGTTAATCCGTTAGACAGGCGAATAGCATTCATCAACACTGAACACTTAGTAAATCCAAGAGAATAGCAACATGTAAATCCAACTGTGAATAATAAACTTGGTTAATCCTTTATTAGAACGTAATAATCCAATGGTGGTAATTAATAATCCAATGCCCGGGAAACAGTAGAAACACTTCATAATCCAATTTAACTTATAGTAATCCATATTTCATGAATAACAGGTTTAATCCATAACTTACTTAGTGAACCTATGAAATATGGGTTATTATTACATATTTCATGGTGACATTTTAATTTACTTAGTATTAGTTAAGTCCTTCAGCTTCGAAGAGTTAAGGGCAAATGACTGTTGGTTCCAGGTTTTCAATGATTAAAGTGTTACTATATTTAATGGAGGGTTCCTATGCTGACAGACAGATCCCTGTTCTCTCACAAAGTTTGACATTACGTTCAGGCAGGGTGCAAACCTTCACATCATGTAGTTTATTACTCCATAGCTTCCTGAGAATAACAACGATTTCAACAACAGTGACACCTAGTATCCTATATAATGGCTATCAAGTGTTCCTTAGAATAACAATCCTCCAAAAGCAGAAACATGTCACAGCTATGACATGGTCAATAATAGCCCATTCACTTGATAAGGGCTACAGTTCCTGCACATAATGGCACCTCTCTGTCATCATACAGAACACAGTTTATTTACATTAGCCCCAATCACACTATCCTTCATACAGCCAGACTCACATTCAACTAAGACTACTAATCTCCAGAAATTAAAGTTTAACTTTTCATCAACATATTTCCACAATCATCTTGCTTGGAAAAATTGAGTTTGCTTCCTGGTCCTGTGTAGTTGTAAACAGCAGCCATAAAGAATTCAAATGTCAGTTTATCTGCAACCATGTTGCTGCATTGGTTGGGTAATACGTAACACATACTATTTTCTTCGTGAAATGATCCATAACCACCAGCACATATTTATTTCCATTTTCGGTCTCAGGCAAAGGACCTAAAATATCCCTGTCTAGTGGTTGTGACACTACCTATCCCAAAATAGGACTTTTATGTAATTTCACCCCGACCTCTTTCTGTACCCACTGGTGGTACATTTCCTTATGTAATGAGATACACTGTCTTTCATACGATACCAGTAAAAATAGTTTCTCTTTAATTTATATGTAGTTTTCCTTATCCCCAGGTGACCACAAGATATGGAATCATGTCCTGATTCCAATATTTGTTCCTTAGCAATAGACACTAATTGTTTATAATGCTGACCTTGAATTATCCATTCTTTGAAGAGTATCCCATCAATAATCACCAACTGTTCCAACAAAAGCCATAAATGTCTAACAAATGGGCTCTCGCTGGGAATCTGGTCACGGTTTGGTCTTATCTCTGAAGTATTAATCACCTTCCCAATTTCAGGGTCATTATGTTGCATCTCCAGGATTTGATTAGGTGTGTAACTGCCTAATGATCCTTTTAACATGCTGTCAACATTATCATCATGGAATTTTAATTCGGGTGATATATAACCCTCATGAGCTTGTATTAGACTAGCTACAGGGCGATTTACTTCGCTGTTCTGGTTCGCTGTTCTGTATTCCCGGAGTTATTTAACTTCAGAAGTTCCTCATCCGATTGGAATCTGCTTAGCGGTCTGAGTCTACCTGCAGACACATTTGTAAGCAATCTGAATCCCAATTTGATACTATTTCTGTAGTTTACCACGCCATATACCCCAACCATCATGACTGTTATGATGATAATACAGAACAGAAATCTCCCCCAACGGGTTACACAAATACACAATCGTGTTAGTCAAATATCCCTCACACCTCGGGTCATGATTTGCTACGCACAGGTATGATCCAGTTATTCCAAGTAGCGCAACTAAAACAAAAAGTCCGTGCGTCCAGTTTGATACATATCTGCATATGTGCACATCTTGTTTGCTGGACGTCCTTTCAGAACTTGAACATGACACATTTCGAGTAAATAATGGGATCACATCATCAACGTCAGCCAGTACAGATCCTTGGTTATGACGCTTCTTACACACGGTACATCCTCCGCAATGTAATTGTTCCAAATCAACACAACTGAAGTATTTTGCCCCTTCCAGACTGTCCATACCATCGTCAATCCTTGGCAACGGGTACGCATCTTCTAAATTTCATTTAAATTGACTAATCAAATGTCCACCATTTGACAATCATCATCTCCAAGATACAGTTGACAGCACTCCACCAGAAATATTTCAAACAAAATAGTCATCAGAGAAAAATTCATTTGTAAAAACAGAATCTTCTTAGAAGGTTTGACTCCTTCGATCTAGTCTCTGATGAATATAGTATTTCGACTTACAGAAACAAATCATACATGTCCATTGTTCATTAATCATAAAGTTTGTTTGAATAGAGTTGTATTTATGGGTTTGGCATGCTTATTGATACATTACACTTTCCATTTGCGTCCTTTGTAGTCATGCTGAGTGTCATATGACCAAACATAAACATCAGCTAAAGTTTCAAGTTCCAAACTGTGACCTGTATCTAAATTCATGTTCTGCAAAAAGTCATCTTCAGTTATGCATACAGAAGTTGCTTTTGTTTTAAACGAACATTCCAAAACTATTTTCAAACACATCAAAATTAACATCATGATTTTCATGGTGATTGTTACTATTCTAATACGAATTCCAAATATCTGTTTAAAAAGTTCCAGAAAAGGTTTGCTAAAATTAATCCGATATTTAATATGCTGTAATTATGTGTCTTAATGTAATCGTCCACCACAATTGTCCAATAAAAGACGCGTGTTAAAGTCCAAAAATCCCTGACGCTGCCACCAGTGTTGTAATTTTCATACCCACGGGTATTATACTTTATGACTGGTAGTTTGTGACCGAGTTTATGATGTAAGGAAACACAAAGTCATATATTCTTTACAACACGAATTTATCTATATTTCTTCAATTAATGTAATGTTCATAATATACCAAATTAGACTGTTCAAATTAATATCACTTTCTCACTTTATTCAAAGTCCCATTTCACGTTTTGTAATAATTTGAAGTTTTGAAGTTCCCCCTAATATCAAGTATTCTAAGCCGAAAATAATGCCAAAAGATCGATCCATCCCAATATCTCTGAACCACACCTTTTATACCACTACAGTGTGTAACACCAACCCTCTACACATGTGTAAACACAAGCCCCTTATAAATATAAGGAAGTGAATCTTCCCCAACACATCATGTGTTAACCCGAGTTTGACCTTCCTTTGTCTAAAGGCTACACAATCTCCCCGTGTAAACACTGTGTAATGTACATGTGTTAACACAAGCCCCTTATAAGGAAGTGAACCTTCCCCAACACACCATGTGTTAACCCCAGTTTGACCTTCCTTTGTTTAAAGGACTACACAGTCTCCCTAATTACACCCCGTGTAAACACCGTTTAAGAACTACCCAAAACACCTCTGTGTGACCAGTATAGAATACACTGCATAGAACACCAATCACACACTAGCCCGGCTTGTGTTACACACTGTATGTAAGGTTATATGGAACTTTCAATACTTTCACACAAAGGCTGCATAAAAAGCATATTCATATAATATATCTATGAAATGTAATATTACCAAAACACAACAGTACATAATTTCGATTTTTTATTTTTTTACATAATCGAATAAGAAAAACATTTCTATTCATTATTTAATCCATCATTTTTTCTTTTATCATGTGTAAGGAGTTCCTGGAATCCTACTTTTAAATGAATTTTACTGTAGGCTCCTAATTCTTTAACTTGGAGAAAGTGGTGACAAAATGAAAAATATAGCCAGAGGAGGCCCTGATAGTCTAATAAAACCTGATTAAAAATTTGGCTCCAAGTTTGGCTCCATATGGGACTTTTTCTAAAATGATCAGCATGACATGACGGTTATCCGAGTCGAACATTATTTGATTCGGCATTAAACATGGCTGCCAGTGGCCATCTTTGTTTACATAGAGTTATATAGTAAAAACTTGTAGCGACTACTCCTCTGAAACTACTTGACGAATTTTCATGATACTTCACAGGAATGTTGCTCTTGATGTCTTATTGATCCTAGCAAAATTTCATTTCGGCCGGAAATTCAAGATGGCCGCCATGGCTAAAAATAGATTTTCAAAATAGAAGTTTGTAGAGACTACTTCTTAAAAACTCTAAGTGATATTGATATGGGACTTTTTCTAAAATGATCAGCATGACATGATGTTGGTCCTTGTCAAAAATCATTTTGATTCGATGTTAAACATGGCTGTCAGTGGCCATCTTTGTTTACATAGAGTTATATAATGAAAACTTGTAGCGACTACTCCTCTGAAACTACTTGACGGATTTTCATGAAACTTCACAGAAATGTTGCTCTTGATGTCTAATTGATCCTAGCAAAATTTCAGATTGGCCTGAAATTCAAGATGGCCGCCACGGCCAAAAATAGATTTTTAAAAAAAGAAGTTTGTAGCGACTACTTCCTGAAATCAAAATCAATCAGTAGAGCTTCAAGGTCACTGACCTCTTGTTATTTTCGTTATGGAGCCATCATACCGGAAGTAAAGAAGTACCAAGCCTAGTTGCACATATCATTGTCGTGTTCCGGTTGAATGATATTTGGTGGAGTTATGGCTCCTTAAAACGTTTCAATACACAAATTTGTCCGGACTAGTTCTCCTCAACCGCCATTTACTATGATTTAGCTTTCAACGAAACTTGGCAGCGTATATCATTGTCTTGTTCTAGTTAAATTATTTTTGTGGAGCTAGGGTCCTGTAAAGGTTTTAATACAATCATAAGCTTTGTCCAGACTAGTTCTGATCCCCTGCCTGGATTTCCATGAAACTTGATAGCAGTGTTTTTTTATGTGTTTTGTGAATGCAGCCTGTGCCTGTGCCATTGTGAAAAATAGCGGCATTTTTCTAGAAATTGTGAAAATTGTGAAATATTATAACAAAAGAAAAAGAAACTTTTTTCACTTTTATTTTCAGTTTAATATCCCTTGGTTTTAAGTTTTGTTTTTTTGTAAATACAGACTAGTTTTGACACCAGCTTATATTAAGACTAGTATCCTTACTGCCTGTTTTTTTGTTTGTTTTTTTCTTACTGCCTGTTTTTTTTTTTTTTTTTTTTTTTTTGTTTTTTTTCAGATTGTGAATTTTTTGGATATAATTGTGAAAAAAGTATACTTTTTGGCATTGTGAATTAGGCATAAAACAAACACTGGATAGGGATGACCATTACTAAGCCTAGTTGCACATATCTTCGTCGTGTTCCAGTTGAATGATTTTTGGCGATGGCCCTTTCTCCTGTAGGGGAGATACCTGGTTTTACTAAAAGCAACCCCATTTCTAATTTAGTATGGTTATTTAGGGACTAGAGGCACAACAATTGTATAAAATAGGTTTTGAACGCCTATAGAGTGACTCAAGGCACAACAATTGTATAAAATAGGTTTTGAACGCCTGTAGAGGGGCCCTCTACAGGCGTTCAAAAGGCCCTCTACTCCTCTACAGGCGTTCAAAACCTATTTCATACAACAACAATAGGTTTGAACGCATGTAGAGGGGCCATCTACAGGCGTTCAAAAGGCCCTCTACGCCTCTACAGGCGTTCAAAACCTATTTTTGTCTCGCCTTTTCGAAGGAAAAAAGAGACAGGTGTTGCTTTTGCGGGTGCGGCGGCTTCAACATTCAAGTTTTGCGTTTAGGTCATTTTCTCACAAACTGTATGCACTAGACCTTTCAAACTTTGCTTATAGTTGTATCATGGGTGATACATCGCAACGTGACAAACGTGACAAAGCAAATGTGGAAGTGACCTTGACCCTCCAAGCAAAGGGCAGATAACTTACTAATTTTTAGGTTCAACTTTTGCGTTTAGGTCACTTTTTCACAAACTGTATGCACTAGACCTTTAAAACTTTGCTTATAGTTGTATCTTGAGTGGTACATCGCAACGTGACAAAGCAAATGTGGAAGTGACCTTGAAAGCAAGGGCAGATAACCTTATAATTTTTACCTTCAACTTTGGCGTTTAGGTCACTTTTTCACAAACTGTATGCACTAAGACCTTTTAAACTTTGCTTATAGTTGTATCTCGAGTGGTACATTGCAACGTGATAAAGCAAATGTGGATGTGACCTTCACCATCCAAGCAAAGGGCAGATAACTTTAATTGTTGCATTTACATCACTCTCATGAACTAGAATATCAATGAAAGCTCGCACAAGTTTGAAAAGCAGCCAGATCGGACCATAACAGCGGAGTTATGGCCCTTGATTTAGTTAAAAATGCTATATTCAGCCTCGTTAATACGATAGGCAGGGCTGTACAAATATTTTTTTTAGCCACTAGTCCGGGACTTGTCACCCTGTCAAAAGTGACTAGTCCCAAAAAAATTGTGAATAGTCCCAAAAAATAGACACAAGTCCTGAATTTTTTCGATTTCTCAATATGTTAAAACTGCGTCTTGCATACTCCTTACAATTCATTACACACAGTAAAGGAAACAATCCTTATTTACTCTTCAGACAATTGATGTATGTTTCAGTGGTATAGATTGTAGACTGCCATTGGGTGAAACAGTAGCAATAGTAAGAATCACATCTGCATTTTTAAATTTCAATATAGATATTGAGTAACATATTACAGTTAAGATAATCATTTAATGGAAAGAAAAAAGTCATAACTTTATATAGGTAAGGGACTACAGATGAGATTCTTAACTTTATTACCATTTTACCTAAGGCCAAAAATAAAATTATGTTTGTTTCCCCTTCCCGACCCATGCAAAAAAGGGTTGGGTAGGTAGGTAGGTAAAATATTTTTTTTATTTCATTTCTTTTAGGCCTAATAAAAAAACATGTGTGTTTCCGGTTTCCCGACCGACCCTACTTTATCACCGCCGACCCTAAATATTTTTAGCGGATTTTTTTTTTATTTTTTTTATTTTTTATTTTTTTTTTATTTTATTTTATTCAAATGATAATTTTATTAGCCAGAGTTGTTAAGCATCTAATCTGGATTGCAAAGGTTATCAAAAAGTTGCCTTAGTACAAAAATGGCATAATATATGCGAAAAATATATCTAAAAAAAATATCTAAAAAAAAAACTTTTTCCTACCTACCTACCCTAACTTTTTGACAGGGTGAAACCAGAAACACACAAGTTTTTTTTTTAGGCCTTATTTGAGATCAAAACTGGAATACATGCTACCTATAAGACACATTTAAAAAAAAAAAAAAAAAAAAAAATGTGTCAGTGTCGAAAAAATAATTCGGGTCGCGGCAATTTCGGTGGGTCGGTCGGGAAGGGGAAACAAACATAATTTTATTTTTGGCCTAATGCAAAAAATAAATAACATGTGAATCAACATAAATGTTTTATTTTTATGTTTTTGTCCACTACACCAGATGATTTTGACTTTTTGATTGGCTGTGTATCACATTCTACATTTTTCCTCTTTTTATTTTTACTTTCACTTTCACTCTAAAAATTTTCCTTATTTTTAACACTGAAAAAGTTCAACAAACTCATTTTTGAAATGTAAACGTTAGCACTGCCGAATACGAAATCAAACTGATTATGTGTATCAGTTCGTTTTGTTTTTATTTTATTTGTTTGACAACTCAATTCTTCGAACGTAATAAGTACACTAACTATGCACAAACCGTTACCCCACCCGCCTTTCAAGTCTGTTACAATTACGCTCAACAATACACTGAGAAACTATAAAAAATCACACCTACCGTTTCATATCAAACATGCTTCCATTATCAAACGTCCTGAGTTTCTTTACTCATCGAAAGATTGCAGACAAATCGGCCTAATTGCGAATTAATCAACGCGTTAGTGTTATTGTTTCAGTGCATCGCCATTTTCAGCTCACCACGTGACAAACAGGTAATCACGTGACGAACATGTGATTTACATGTGGTAGTCGTTTCATTGGCTAGCGGGTCTGGATTAAAATAGATCGGGTCAATTGATTGGATAATGTCGACAATGCCCACTGTCAATTTAAGTAATTTGGAGGCGGTACTTCCGGCATGGTTGATTGTTGATAAAATTGCCCGGGGTATTGGATGATCGCAGCTGTGGATGCTAATTGCATAACATAAGCGAGTGCAATTAAAGGATTACGTTGAGAAGTGTGCTGGGTTTGTTTTATGACAGGTGGCCGACATTGTAAATTTGACAAATCTGAGACTGAAATCTTTCAAACAGTGACACGCCCGACTTTCTCTTTTTTAGCTCTGCTGGCCTTCGATCTACTGGCCGAAGGCCAGCAGAGCTTATGGGATGCCGAGTTGTCCGTCGTCCGTTGTCTGTTGTTAACTTTTGGCTCGTTAAGACGATAGGGCCTTCATTTTTCATCCAATCTTTACTAAACTTTAACAGGTTGTTAATATCAATGAAAGCTCGGATGAGTTCGAAAACCAGCCAGATCGGCCAAGTAACAGCGGAGTTATGGCCCTTGATTTAGTTAAAAATGCTATATTGATATAATTTGCCTCGTTAAGACGATAGGGCCTTCATTTTTCATCCGATCTTTACTAAACTTCAACAGGTTGTTAATATCAATGAAAGCTGGAATAAGTTCGAAAACCAGCCAGATCGGACCAGTAACAGCAGAGTTATGGCCCTTGATTTAGTTCAAAATGCTATATTGCTATATTTTGCCTCGTTAAGACGATAGGGCCTTCATTTTTCATCCTATCTTTACCAAACTTTACCACATTGTTAATATCAATGAAAGCTCAGACAAGTTCGAAAACCAGCCAGATCGGACCAGTAACAGCGGAGTTATGGTCCTTGATTTAGTTAAAAATGCTATATTTTGCCTCGTTAAGACGATAGGGCCTTCATTTTTAGCTCTACTGGCCGAAGGCCAGCAGAGCTTATGGGATGCCGAGTTGTCCGTCGTCCGTCCGTCGTCCGTCCGTCGTCCGTTGTTAACTTTTGTCTCGTTAAGACAATAGGGCCTTCATTTTTCATCCAATCTTTACCAAACTTTAACAGGTTGTTAATATCAATGAAAGCTCGGATGAGTTCGAAAACCAGCCAGATCGGCCAAGTAACAACAGAGTTATGGCCCTTGATTTAGTTAAAAATGCTATATTGCTATATTTTGCCTCGTTAAGACGATAGGGCCTTCATTTTTCAACCTATCTTTACCAAACTTTACCACATTGTTAATATTAATGAAAGCTCGGACAAGTTCGAAAACCAGCCAGATCGGACCAGTAACACCAGAGTTATGGTCCTTGAATTAGTTGAAAATGCTATATTGCTATATTTTGCCTCGTTAAGATGATAGGGCCTTCGTTTTTCATCATATCTTTACCAAACTTTACCACATTGTTAATATCAATGAAAGCTCGGACAAGTTCGAAAACCAGCCATATCGGGCTAGTAACAGCGGAGTTATGGCCCTTGATTTAGTTAAAAATGCTATATTTTGCTTGTTAAGACGCTAGGGGCTTTATTGTTCATCCAGTCTTTACCAAATTTATCAGATTGTTAATATCAATGAAAGCTTGGACAAGTACGAAAACCAGCCATATCGGAATAGTAAGAGCGGAGTTATGGCCCTTGTTTTAGTTAAAAATGCTATATTTTGCCTCGATAAGACGATAGGGGCTTCATTGTTCATCCGATCTTTATCAAACTTTATCAGATTGTTAATGTCATTGAAAGCTCGAACAAGTTCGAAAACCAACCATATCGGATCAGTAACAGTGGAGTTGTGGCCCTTGATTTAGTTAAAAATGCTGTATTTTGCCTCGTTAAGATGATAGGGGCTTCATTGTTCATCTGATCTTTACCAAACTTTATCAGATTGTTAATATCAATGAAAGCTCGAGCAAGTTCGAAAACTAGCCATATCGGACCAGTAACAGCGGAGTTATGGCCCTTGATTTAGTTAAAAATGCTATAGTTTGCCTCATTAAGACGATAGAGACTTCATTGTTCATCCGATCTTTACCAAACTTTATCAGATTGTTAATTTCAATGAAAGCTTGGACAAGTTCGAAAACCAAACATATCGGACCAGTAACAGCTTAGTTATGGCCCTTGATTTAGTTCAAAACGCTATAACCCACTATATTTTGCCTCGTTAACACGAGAGGGCCTTTATTTTTCATCCGATCGTTACCAAACTTTTATTTTATTAATTCTTTTTTTAAATTAATATATTTATTTATATATATTTTTTTTATTTTTTGTTTTAATTTTTTTTTTTTTTTTTTTATTTTTAATTTTTTATTTTTTATTTTTTCTTCAATTTTTTTTTAATTAATATATTTTTTTTTAGCTCTATGTTGGACCAGTCGGACAAGTAACAGAGGAGTTATGGCTCTTGATTTAGTTAAAAATGCTATATTTTGCCTCGTTAATACGGTAGATCTTCGTTTTCATCTGATCTTTACCGAACTTTAACAGATTCTTTAGTTATGGCCCTTGATTTAATTCAAAAGCTGTTTTTTGCCCGAAACTTCCAAAAAAACGTAAATGGCAGACACTCGCTTCATTGATGTTATAAGAGCCATGTTAGCCAGTAGAGCGTCCACAGGCCCTCTTGGGCCTCTTGTTCATCCTATCTTTACCAAACTTTACCACATTGTTAATATTAAATGAAAGCTCAGACAAGTTCGAAAACCAGCTATATCGGACTAGTAACATTGGAGTTATGGCCCTTGATTTAGTTAAAAATGCTATATTTTGCCTCGTTAAGACGATAGGGGCTTCATTGTTCATCCGATCTTTACCAAACTTTATCAGATTGTTTGTGTCATTGAAAGCTCGAACAAGTTCGAAAAACAGCCAGATAGAACCAGTAATAGCGGAGTTATGGCCCTTGAATTAGTTAAAAATGCTATATTTTGCCTCGTTAAGACGATAGTGGCTTCATTGTTCATCCGATCTTTACCAAACTTTATCAGATTGTTAATATCAATGAAAGCTCGGACAAGTTCGAAAACCATTCATATCGGACCAGTAACAGAATAATGGCCCTTGATTTTATTTTGCCTCAATACGGTAGGGCCTTCATTTTTCATCTGATCTTTACCAAACTTTACCAGATTCTTTAGTTATGGCCCTTGATTTAGTTAAAAAGCTGTTTTTTGCCCGAAACTTTCAAAAAAACGTAAATGGCAGTCGCTCGCTTCATTGATGTTATAAGAGCCATGTTAGCCAGTAGAGCGTCCACAGGCCTTCTTGGGCCTCTTGTTTAAAATTGGACTAGTCCAGGACTGAAATCTTTGAAAAAGTGACACGCCCGACTTTGGTTTTGGACTAGTCCCGGGCGTCGGGCTATAGGATTTGTACAGCCGCAGATAGGGTTTTCATTTTTCATCTGATCTTTACCAAACTTTACCAGATGTTTTGCCTTTTTTTATTATTAATTTTATAAGGCCAGTAGAGCTTATGGGATGGCGAGTTGTCCGTCTGTTAACTTTTGCCTTGTGAACACTCTAGGGCCTTCATTATTAATCAAATCTTTACGAAACTTTGCCAGTGTCTTTATATCAATGAAAGCTCGGAAAAGTTCGAAAACCGGATCGGATGAATTTCACCAGAGTTATGGCCCTTGTTTTGCTGGAAAATGCCATATTAAGCCTTATGAACACTCTAGCACCTTCATTTATTATTTGATCTTTACCAAACTTGCACAGATTATTAATATAAATGAAAGCTCAGACAAGTTCGAAAACCAGCCAAATCGGCTAAGTAACACCGGAGTTATGGCCCTTTTTTTTTTCTGAAAATTGCTATTTTCTGCCTTGTGAACGCTCTAACACCTTCATTTATTATTTGATCGTTACGAAACTTGCACATATTGTTAATACCACTGACAGCTTGGACAAGTTCGAAAATCAGCTAAATTGGGTCAGAAATACCAGAGTTATGGCCCTTGTTTTTAGCTCTACTGGCCAAGGGCCAGCAGAGCTTATGGGATGGTGTGTTGTCCGTCTTCCGCCGTCCGTCTGTCCGTCGTCCGTCGTCCGTTAACTTTTCTTCAAACGACTTCTCCTCAGAAACCGCTTTGCTACTTTTGACCAAACTTCACATGGATGTTCCTTAGATGAATGCTTTTTAGATTTGTTAAAATTAGGTCAGCGCTACATCCAAGATGGCTGCCATTACCATATATGGTCGAAACCTTAAAAAATCTTCTTCTCCAGAACCGCTGGGCAGATTTCAACAGTTCTTCTTTTAAAATGATCGCCAACGCCTAGACTATCAAGTTTTTCAAATAAAGTCCCCAGGGTCAAAAATGGCCGTGCCCAGGGGGTCCAAAGTTTGTATATTGAGGTTTTGCATGTTTTTCATATAGACATATAGGAAAAAACTTTAAAAAATCTTCTTCTCTGAAACCACAAGGCACAGAGCTCTCATGTATTACATGTAGCATCAGCTTATGGTCCTCTACTAAGTTTGTTCAAATGGTCAAATTTGTCCCTGCCCCGGGCCCCGGGTCACAGTTTTACATAGACTTATATAGGATTTTTTTTTTAAAAATCTTCTTCTCGGAAACTACAACAGCCAGAGGTTTGATATTTTGCATTTACTATAAGCTTATGGTCCTTTACCAAGTTTGTTCAAATGGTGACCCTCGGGTCACATTTGGCCCCGCCCCAAGGGTCACATGTTTTACATAATGTATAGGGAAAAACTTAAAAAATCTTCTTCTCTGAAACTGCAAGAGCCAGAGGTTTAATATTTTGCATTTGCTATAAGCTTGGGGGTCACAGTTTTACATAGGCTTGTATAGGGAAAAACTGAAAAAAATCTTCTTCTCTGGAACCACATAGCACAGAGCTCTCATGTATTACATGTAGCATCAGCTTATGGTCCTCTACTAAGTTTGTTCAAATGGTGACCCTGGGGTCAAATTTGTCCCCGCCCTGAGGGTCACAGTTTTACATAGACTTATATAGGATTTTTTTTTAAAAAATCTTCTTCTCTGAAACTTCAAGAGCCAGAGGTTTAATATTTTGAAAAAATTTGCTATAAGCTTATGGTCCTTTACCAAGTTTGTTCAAATTGTGTCCCTCGGGTCACATTTGACCCCGCCCAAAGGGTCACATGTTTTACATAAATGCTTGTATAGGGAAAAAACTGAAAAAATCTTTCTCTCTGGAACTGCAAGAGCCAGAGGTTTAATATTTTGCATTTGCTATAAGCTTATGGTCCTTTACCAAGTTTGTTCATATTGTGACCCTCGGGTCACATTTGACCCCGCCCCAAGGGTCACATGTTTTACATAGACATGTATAGGGAAAAATTAAAAAAATCTTCTTCTCTGAAACTGCAAGAGCCAGAGGTTTAATATTTTGCATTTGCCCCACAACATGGTGACCTATTGGTCACATTTGGCCCCACCCTGGGGGTCAGTTTTACTTAGGCTTGTATAGGCAAAACCTTTTTTTTTAATATTTTTTTTTTTTTTTTTTTTTTTTTTCATTTTTTTTTTGATAGATTTGAATTTTTTTCATTTTTTAGCTCTACTGGCCGAAGGCCAGCAGAGCTTATGGGATGCCGAGTTGTCCGTCGTCCGTCCGTCCGTCCGTCGTCCGTCCGTCCGTCGTCCGTCCGTCCGTCGTCCGTCCGTCCGTTGTTAACTTTTGTCTCGTTAAGACGATAGGGCCTTCATTTTTCATCCAATCTTTACCAAACTTTAACAGGTTGTTAATATCAATGAAAGCTCGGATGAGTTCGAAAACCAGCCAGATCAGACAAGTAACAGCAGAGTTATGGCCCTTGATTTAGTTAAAAATGCTATATTGCTAAATTTTGCCTCGTTAAGACGATAGGGCCTTCATTTTTCATCCTATCTTTACCAAACTTTACCACATTGTTAATATTAATGAAAGCTCGGACAAGTTCGAAAACCAGCCAGATCGGACCAGTA
Source organism: Cyrtodaria siliqua (assembly GCA_037043455.1). NCBI lineage: Eukaryota > Metazoa > Mollusca > Bivalvia > Adapedonta > Hiatellidae > Cyrtodaria > Cyrtodaria siliqua. The sequence goes on from JAWPHD010012977.1 coordinate 29,531, forward strand.
ACAGCGGAGTTATGGTCCTTGATTTAGTTAAAAATGCTATATTGCTATATTTTGCCTCGTTAAGACAATAGGGCCTTCGTTTTTCATCCTATCTTTACCACATTGTTAATATCAATGAAAGCTCGGACAAGTTCGAAAACCAGCCATATCGGACTAGTATCAGCGGAGTTGTAGCCCTTGATTTAGTTAAAAATGCTATGTTTTGCATCGTTAAGACGATAGGGGCTTCATTGTTCATCCGATCTTTACCAATCTTTATCAGATTGTTAATGTCGTTGAAAGCTTGAACAAGTTTGAAAAACAGCCATATCGGACCAGTAACAGCGAAGTTATGGCCCTTGATTTAGTTCAAAATGCTATATTTTGCCTCGTTAAGACGATAGGGGCTTCATTGTTCATCCGATCTTTACCAAACTTGATCAGATTGTTAATATCAATGAAAGCTTAGACAAGTTTGAAAACCAGCCATATCGGACTAGTAACAGCGGAGTTATGGCCCTTGATTTAGTTAAAAATGCTATATTTTGCCTCGTTAAGACTATAGGGGCTTCATTGTTCATCCGATCTTTACCAAACTTAATCAGATTGTTAATATCAATAAAAGCTCGAACAAGTTCTAAATCCAGCCATATCGGACCAGTAACATCGGAGTTATGGCCCTTAATTTACTTCAAAATGATATATTTTTTCTCGTTAAGACGATAGGGCCTTCATTTTTCATCCGATCTTTACCAAACTTCACCAGATTGTTAATGTCTATGAAAGCTTTGTCAGGTTCGAAAAACAACCAGATCGGCCCAGTAACAGCGGAGTTATGGCCCTTGATTTTGTTAAAAATGCTATAATTTGCCTCGTCGTTCAATAGAGCCTTCATTTTGCATCTGATCTTTGCCAAACTTTACCAGCTTTTACTACTGTCTTTTTTATATTATTATTAATTTTATTTTTATTATTTTTTATTTTTTTATTTTTTTTTTTCATTTTTTTCATTTTTTTCATTTTTTTTTTTTTTGGAAATTATTCCTTTATATATATATATGTTTTTTTTGTTTTTTTTTAGCTCTATGTTGGACCAGTCGGACCAGTAACAGAGGAATTATGGCTCTTGATTTAGTTAAAAATGCTATATTTTGCCTCGTTAATACGGTATGGCCTTCATTTTTCATCTGATCTTTACCAAACTTTACCAGGTTCTTAAGTTATGGCCCTTGATTTAGTTAAAAAGCTGTTTTTTGCCCGAAACTTTCAAAAAAACGTAAATGGCAGTCACTCGCTTCATTGATGTTATAAGAGCCAACATAGCCAGTAGAGCGTCCACAGGCCCTCTTGGGCCTCTTGTTTAAAAAAAAAATCATTATCTTTTTAATTACTTGACACTTACTTTACAATTTCTTGTCGGCGCTACTCAGCCTAAATGCCTTGTTGAATTTCGATGAAACTTGGCAGGAAGCATCGATAAGATGTCTAGTTGTGCATATCACGCTTTTGTTACAGTTCGCTGATTTTTGACGGAGTTATGGCCCTTTGACATTTTTATTTTAAATTTCTTGTCGGCGCTACTCCTCTTAAACTTCTTGTTGGATTTCTACGAAATTTGGCAGGAAGTCTCCGTATGATGTCTAGTTGTGCAAAGCGCGGTATATCAATGAAATCTTGGACAATTTCGAAAACCAGCTAGATCATGTTAGTAATAACAGAGTTATGTCCCTTGATTTGTTGAAAAATGCTATATTGTATTTTCCTTTGTAAAATCTATAGGAGAAGAGAGCTATATCTGTCTAAATCTATAAGAGCTGTTTTAGCCAGTAGAGCGTCCACAGGCCCTCTTGGGCCTCTTGTTTCTGAAAAATGCCATTTTCTGCCTTGTGAACACTCTAGCACATTCATTTATTATTTGATTAACAAACTTGCACAGACGGTTAATATCAATGAAAGCTCAAATAAGTTCGAAAAGCAGCTAAATCGAATCAGTAACACCGGAGTTATGGCCCTTGTTTTTTCTGAAAAATGCCATATTAAGCCTTGTGAACACTCTAGCACCTTCATTTATCATTTGATCTTTACCAAACTTGCACAGATTGTTAATATTAATGAAAGCTCGGACAAGTTCGAATACCAGCTAGATCGGACTATTAACAGCGGAGTTATTGCCCTTGATTTAGTTAAAAATGCTATATTTTGCCTCATTAAGACAATAGGGCCTTCATCTTTCATCCAATCTTTACCAAACTTTACCAGATTGTTTATATAAATGAAAGCTCAGACAATTTCGACGACCAGCTAGATCAGACCATTAACAGCGGTGTTATTGCCCTTGATTTAGTTAAAAATGCTATATTTTGACTCAAGACGATAGGGCCTTTATCTTTCATTCGATCTTTACCAAACTTTACCAGATTGTTTATATAAATGAAAGCTCGGTCAATTTCGAAGACCCGCCAGATCGGACCAGTAACAGCGGAGTTATGGCCCTTGATTTAGTTAAAAATGCTATATTTTTGCCTCGTTAAGATGATAGGGCCTTCATTTTTCATGCGATCTTTATGAAACTTTACGAGATTTTTCATATCAATGAAAGCTCGGTCAAGTTCAAAAACCAGCCAGATCGGACCAGTAACAGTGGAGTTATGGCCCTTGATTTAGTTAAAAATCCTATATTTTGCCTCGTTAAGACGATAGGGCCTTCATCTTTCATCCGATCTTTAAGAAACTTTACCAGATTGTTAATATCAATGAAAGCTTGGACGAGTTTGAAAACCATCCAGATTGGACCATTTACATCGGAGTCATGGCCCTTGATTTTCTGAATATGCTATATCTTGGCCTCATTAAGACGAAAGGGCCTTCATTTGGCTGGATTTCATTGAAACTTTGCAGGGATGATCAGTACCAAGCCTAGTTGTACATAGTCACCATGTTCCAGTTGAATGATTTTGGCAGAGTTATAGCCCTTTAAAGGTTTTAATACACAAACTTTGTTCTGACTAGTTCTCCTGAACCCCTGGCCGGATTAAACAAATTTTTTAGGGATGGTCGATTCTATATCTAGTTGTGCACATCATCGCCGTGCTCCGGTTGAATGATTTTTGGCGGAGTAAGGGCCCTTTAAAGGTTTTAATACACACACTTTGTTCTGACTAGTTCTCCTGAACCTCTGGCCGGATTTAAACGAAGCTTTTTTAGGGATGATCAATTCCATGTCTAGTTGTGCAAATCATTGGCGTACTCCAGTTAAATGATTTTTTTGGCAGAATTATGGCCCTTTAAAGGTTTTAATACACAAACTTTGATCTACTTCTCCTGAACCCCTCGCCAGATTTCAATAAAACTTTGCAGGGATGATCAGCACCCAGCCTAGTTGTGCATATCATCGTCACGTTCTGGTTTACAGATATTTGGCAGAGTTATGGCCCTTTAAAGTATTTTGATACCACAATTTTTTTTCCGGGCTAGGTATCCTGAACCCCTGGCTGGATATAGACGAAACTTGACAAGGATGATCAGTATCAAGCCTAGTTGTGCATATCATCGCCATATTTTGGTTGAATGATTTTTGGCAGAGTTGTGACCCTTTAAATGTTTTAATACACAAACTTTGTCCAGATTAGTCTCTTCTGTATCTGTACTAAACCTAGTTGCACCTGTCATTGCCATGTTCTGGTTGAATGATTTTTGAAAGACTTATGGCCCCTTATACATAAACGTTATCTTGATCCAGTAGAGCGTCCACAGGCCCTCTTGGGCCTCTTGTTTTTTAATTATTTTGTTTTAATTATTTCTTTTGTTTTAATTATTTTTATTTATTTTTAAAAAAAAATTTCTATTTTTTTTTTTTAATTTTCTCAGGCCTTTTTCTGCCCATTTTGGGAAAAAGACCCTGGACAAATTGGGAAAAAATTTAATCGCTTTACGCCTCAAATTGGGAATTTTCATAAGTTAGTTGTACATAAATATCAGGTTGTTTTAATTGCCTGGTTTCAATACATGATACATGTTATTTTTATAGTATTTCCTTGTAAACATTTGTATATTTGACATGACTTTGTAAATATTTTGCATTAAAGCATTGAAACTACAACCATGTTCTTTATTTCTATATAACACATAAACATTCAACTAGGCCTAAAAAAAAAAGTTGTGGGATTCGGGTCACCCGACCCTACCTACGCAGGGTTCAATCTAGGCCTGGATTTTAGGGAGAAGTGACTTCTCCCTCCAAAGAAAATAGAGAGAAGTGACCAAAAATAAGGAGAAGTGAGGGAGACACAATCTTTTAAATTAAGCGCGCAATCGGTTATTTTTTAATTATTAACTGATATACATGTATAACTTTTGACTATTTAAGAGCATGATACCTGTTTCAAATTAAATGTGTTTATTAATTTTATTCAGACTCTCAGGCACTCTTTACTTATTTTACTGTAACTAAAGAAGTAAGGACTGAGAGAAGAATTAATATAAATATATTGCTTGTATCTTTATTTATTCATATTTCTATCAATTTGTATTGAGTTCTATGAAGGGTATAAATATGATTCTCAAACTTCTTCCTAAAAGGCTTATTCCTCATTAAGACCTATAAGACCAATTTATGTGTTTTGTTTCCCAATTTGTATTAGCTAAAACAATATTTAATAAAAAAATGTTTTTCCTCCATCCGAACTTATATACCTATCCGAACTACTATGACACCGCACTTTTCCGGAAGTAAAATATTGCCGAAAATTCAGTAGAAATATCATCTATTATTAACTCTTTTTCATGCATTTGTTTGTTTGGAATGCCAAAAGGTCCGTTTTATCAAACAATTAAGAAAACACAACTGTAATCATTATTCGGTGGTATCATTTAATCACCTCAGGTCAATTAACTTCAGATTGTTGTTTCGTTTCGATTACGTTTTCAACACGCACTTGTCTAACTGTAACGGAACCTACGATTGGTCAATTGTTCACCTATACGCAATCTCATTGGATAAGGCGTGTGTATTCCCTGTACAGTCTAATTTGTAAACAAAAAATGGCGAGGTGCGAAAATTGCCTCGGGGGATATCATAGTTGTAGAAAAGTATGCTCCCCGCGGGGTTTCTGCTGCGATCGATCAAAGCAATTAGCATAATCCCTTCCCAGAGATGTCTACACCTGTCCTGAGACATAAACAACAGGTCAATTAAAGGACTGGTTACACTTCGCTTGAGGGCGGGAGAAAAGCGAAGTGGTCAATATGAAGGCGACTTAAACTTCGCCGTCGGCTAAAAAAAAAGCGAAGTCACGGAGGAAAAAGCGCCTTTGTCGCAGATGTCGCCCTCCAAAATGAACACTGCCTACGAATACCCGCCGACCCTGACGTTTTTTTGGTCCATTTTGAAAAAAAAAAAAAAAAATATATATATATATATATAAAGTCACAGTAATTATAGTACATAATTCAGTGCATCTTCTTTTCGTTTATAAAAAACAATCCTTAAAAAAAAAAAAAAAAAAAAAAATATCCGACCTACCCTACCTACCAATTTTGAACATGTTACCCGAACCACACAATTTTTTTTTTTAGGCCCTACAACTTACTACTTACTGAAACTGTAAATTTTACTCAAAATTAATCCAATAACTAATACAGTGTTCACTGTTAATCATCAACGTTAAATAAACATCATTCCCGATTAGCTTGCAATTATTCACAAAACGTTGTAGTTCCACATCCCGTTATTATAAACAACCCCAAAACGAACGCGTTCCGTGATCGGGAAATATATTAGACTAAACCGCGTGACATCATGACTGTTGATATTTATTATTTCCGGTTTCAATTTGAGAGCGTCCTGGTAATATTTCAGCTGTTTTTCTTACTTTTCACGCACGTACTGTAAATTTGATTTTGTAATGTTTAATTCTTTCTTAAATTCGTCCTCGTCCTGTGGACTAGGAAGGGGAATTTTATTTCAGAATTGGGGAAAAAACAACTATATTTGGCATTGGGAACGGGTCCGATAGTCGGACCCGTGAGAATAGTAGAAAAAGGCCTGTTTCTTATTTCATTATATATTTTTTAAATATTTTTTTTGGTGTTAACGCCATGTTAGCAGGAAGCCTTGCTGTGTCTATTGCATTTTTTTTCCCGGTTCATTGATTTTGATGGAGTTACAGCCCCTTGACATTTTTTATTAAATTTCTTGATTATTTATTTATTCTTTTAATTTTCTTATTTCATTGTTTTTTTGTTTTATTTTTTTTTAAAGTTTTTGAACTTGGCAGGAAGCATCGGTAAGATGTCTAGTTGTGCATATCGCGCTTTTGTTCCAGTTTGCTGATTTATGACGGCGTTCTGGCACTTTGACATTTTTACTTTAAATTTTTTGTCGGCGCTACTCCTCCTAAACGGCTTGTTGGATTTCTAGAAAATTTGGCAGGAAGCCTCAGTATGATGTTTAGTTGTGCAAAGCATGGTATATCAATGAAATTTTGGACAAGTTCGAAAACCGGCTAGATATAGTTAGTAACGCCAGGTTATGGCCCTTGATTTGTTGAAAAATGCTATATTGTATTTTTGTATTTTCCTTTGTTAAATCTGTAGTTACTTCATTTTTTATCTGATGTTTACCATATTTGTTTAGAATGTCCCCCCACACCAATTTTTATGAAATTTCATTCATAGAAGAAAGTGGGACAAATTAAAAAATGACCATGCCAGACTAGACACAGCAGACATATTGCCCATGATTACCAGGTGAGCGATCTAAGGCCATCCCAGGGCCCTCACGCTACTTTGGGGGAAGGGGCCCGCAGCCCTCAGAAGGGGGAATTTTTGTAAATGGGGGGAATTTTTACAACAAATAAAAAACGTCCTGTGCACGATAAACAGTCTAAAACCAGTCTAATAATAATCAAAACGTCTTTTTCAAACCGGTAAACACGACATCGTGAGCATATCGTCTTGAAAATCGGATTTTTTTTTTTTTTTTTTTTTTTTTTTTTTTTTTTTTTTTTTTTTTACGAATTTCTGAGGGGGAAAAATATATACTTTTCAGGTGGGGGACTGCAGCCCTATAACGGCGGCAAAAATGACCAAATGAGGGCCCTGCATCCTATCCCTGTTGTTTTTGCAATGTTTTAAAAAGATTACTGATGGGAATTTTATGTCGACAACCCTTGATATAAGAGCCGTTTTAGTCAGTAGAGCATCCACAGGCCCTCTTGGGCCTCTTGTTTTTAATAGAATGGCATTTTGTTTTTAAACAAATGCACTTAAATGTCATCTCAGCAAACGGCAAACTCGATTGGTTTTTAGCTCTACTGATTAGAGATCAGCAGAGCTTATGCCGTGGTGCGGCGCCCGTCGTCCGTCTGTCCGTAAACTTTTATTTGTAGCGACAACTCCTCTGAAACTACTGGATGGATATTTATGAAACTTTACAGAAATGTTGCCCATCAAGTCTAGTTGATCCTAGCAAAAATTCATGTTGATGTGAAATCCAAGATGGCCACCAAAGCTAAAAATAGAGTTTTAAAATACAAGTTTGTAGCGACTACTTCTTGAAAACTATAAGTGATATTGATATGGGACTTTTTCTAAAATGATCAGCATGACATGATGTTGATCCTTGTCAAAAATCGTTTTGATTCAACGTTAAACATGGCTGCCAGCGGTCATCTTTGTTTACATAGAGTTATATAGTAAAAACTTGTAGCGACTACTCCTCTGAAACTACTTGGACGGATTTTCATGAAACTTCACAGGAATGTTGCTCTTAATTTCTAATTGATCCTAGCAAAATTTCAGGTCGGCCGGGAATTCAAGATGGCCACCACGGTTAAAAATAGATTTTCAAAAAACAAGTCTGTAGCGACTACTTCCTGAAATCAAAATCAATCAGTAGAGCTTCAAGGTCCTTGACCTCTTGTTAATTACTAAAATGTTTACAAACTTTCATTTAAGCATCATTGACCTTTTTAATTTTAAGTCCAGCCCCCGTTAGGTGAGACGTGAATCCACGGATTTCTTGTATACAATTGTTGTGCCTCGCCCTCTACAGGCGTTCAAAAAAACCTATTTTATACAATTGTTGTGCCTCGAGTCCCTACGCCTCTACAGGCGTTCGAAACCTATTTTATACAATTGTTGTGCCTCGAGTCCCTAAATAACCATACCAAATTAGAACTAGCATGGGTCAAGGGTTTAAGTTTCTGTTGTGGGTGTTTTTTTGTTTTGTTGGTTTTTGCAATGTTGTAACGATAGGAATTTTATGACGACAGCCCTTGATATAACAGCTGTTTTAGCCAGTAGATCGTCCTAGGCTCTCTTGGGCCTCTTGTTTATTAGGTCTGTGATTTTTACCATCTGTATATTTCAGCGGTTGGTGGAAATGCGCCACGGAAAGCTTTAGGTGGAGCTGGAAGTAGCAGTTCTGCAGATTCTCCTTCAGGTAATATTCAACCTTGTGGATTTCTTCATCATTCATCAATTTTTGCACACAGTATGACCTGTTTGTGTGTCGACATGCCGTGAAACACTGTTCATTCATTCATTCATTCAACCTTGTGGAAAAACTTGTTATGCCTCCGCCTTGGCCTTGTCATATTCTCAAAGTGCTTTCACGAATTACTTGCATGTTTTATTTGTTGATTACTGAGGTCATACAAAAACATTTCCTTTTGTACACTTCCTCTGTCATTCCCTTATACACAAGGACATTAACAATACAACTCAATAATCAGATAATGAACACGAAGATACATACTTTTAATGTCTGAGAATTTAAGAAGTAAACCAAAACAAGACAAACTTTAAATGGCTCAAAGAACAATCACACTTAATATGTCTGATACAGGTAACACATTCGACTATTGCTATTTATGGAAAACAAGATGGGGAGGAGATGCTTAATTGAGTGATTATAGTTCAAATAGTAATGGTGTATGCATTTTATTTAACCCGAGATCTAACTGTACCATTACAAAATATACCAAATTAGTGTGCGGTTGTCTTCAAGCGATAGAAATAAATATTGATGAAAAAGAAATTTCAAAAACAGTGCATACAATATATGTTCATGTGTCGATAGGGCACAAATCACAAAGAATATCAAAAAGGCGCTAACAAAATATCTGAAAACGGCCCCAAAACTCTCGAAAGTGGTAAGTTACCCTAAATTGCCTCACACTGCGTGTGATCAACCATCCAATGAAATTATCCGAATATCGTAATATTGAAACAATTTATTTGATTGGCTTATGTGAGCTTAGCAACCATCAAAATCATTGATCGAAAGCTTCTAGAACACATGGTTGATCGCGGCTATGGTTGATCGCGGCTAAGTGTAAACAATCAAAATCAACAATAAAAATAATAGCAAAAGTAAATCTGACCAAACAAGAATGTTACTTCATTTCTTCCCAAAGCATTCAAAGGAAACATTCGAGAGTTAACAAGAATCGGCCCTAGAATCAACCACTGAACGGGATACACCCAACCAAACCTCGACTCAGAACTTGGATTGGCATCCTCCTTAAATGCTGACACTCAATCGAAAGATCCGCACATAATTTAATGAGGTTGGCAAAAAACTTACCCCTGGCTTTCTTTAAACAAGGAAACTAGTATGACTTTTATGTTGTGTTTAAAACACAAAAAAGCTAATGCCGAGGGAACGACTAATTTTCATATAGATAGTTACTACTTTTACCTTTATATCATCTCTTATATTATGTAAATAGTTTTAACATTAAACATACCATTGAAATTTAAAATTGCACTGTCTAAACTTAGATGTTCAGCACATTCTCTTTTTGTTGAAACGGGCAGACACAATAATATCGCATATGAACATAGAATATGTATGTTATGTAACTCTCACGAAATAGAAGACGAAATGCATGTTGTTATGAAATGTTCGTATTATACGAACTTACGCAATCAATACCTTTTCGAAGTCATAGGCAGTAACTTTAATAGTATTTATGTTTACTACAATTTAATGAGTACAACAGATCCTTATAAGTTAACGCAACTTTCGAAATATGTGTATACAATGTTTAATAAGAGAAAACATTTTTTCCAAGCTCACAACATTGGTACATGAATAGAAACTCGATTTGGTATATTTGTCAGTAGTTGTACTTTTTGTACTAGTCCACTGTACTATATATTTCAATGTTTGTTACTATATTTGTTTGTCTCTTTATCTACTTTTGTCACATTGCTGTATAGTTGTATAATATGCAATGTGTTATTTGTATTATGGGCCGGAGGCCTAAATTACTTGGAATAAAATATTGTCTATTGTCTATTGTCTATTGTCTAATAGTTTTAACAATATATTTTTACATCAGTTTTTAATAACTTACTATTTCATTTTTCTATCCATCAGTTTTTGCGCACAATATGACCTATATAAAAAATTATGTGTCTACGTTTCTGTAAAACACCATTCATTCATTCGTACTAGCACTTTGTCTAGGCATGCAGACTGAAAGAACCATATTAGGCACCAGTTTTGGCTGGGGACACGAAATCTGATTTTGCTGACTATGTTCAAAAAGTGATGTCTAGACTAGTAAGGAAAAGGCTGTCATAAAGGCCATGAAAGACACATTCTCAGTAAAGTGTGACATTAGGGGTAATAAAAATCAGATTTTCAAACTTTACCTGTAACCAGGTTGCTAATATCAATGAAAGCTTGGACAAGTTCAACAACCAGCCAAATTGGATTAGTAATACCAGAGTTATGGCCCTTGATTTAGTTAAAAATGCTGTATTTTGCCTCGTTAAGACCATAATAGGGCTTCATTTGGCCGGATTTCAACGAAAGTTTGCAGGGATGATCAGTATCAAACCTAGTTATGCATATCATCACCGTGTTCCGGTTGATTTATTTTGGCAGAGTTATGGCCCTTTAAAGGTTTTAGTAGTAAGTACCAGGGGCGGATCCAGAAATTCAGCTTATGGGGGGGCGTAAGATTTTGGTCAATTTTCGGGTCCGTTTCTAGCCTCATAAAACGGTTGCGGTAGTGCATTGATAGGGTAAAAAAGTCCGTTTTCAAATAAAAGGATTTAACAGTGCGTTAATTAAACATTGATAGGGTAAAAAAGTCCGTTTTCAAATAAAAGGATTTAACAGTGCGTTAATTAAACCACTCATTAGCCATTATGTGTCGAGCGAGCAAATTTTTTTTTATACTGACGGCGTGTATTGAAATTGTTTGATATTTTATCTACAGTAACATGGACATACATGTATGATCCGGAATTTTTAGGGGAGGGGGGGGGGGGGGGGGGGCGCGTGCGCCGGGTGCGCCACCCCACCTGGATCTGCTAGCGAGTACACAAACTTGGTCCGGACTAGCTCTTCTGAACCCATGGCCGAATTTCAACGAAACTTTGCAGGGATGATCAGTACCAAGCCTAGTCAGGGCCGTCACTCTGTTTTGGGGGACTGCGACCCATACCCTTGGGTGGGGGAATTTTAGCGCGCTTTTACAGGAAAGGGGGAATTTATTTGTGGCCATAATTTTGATTATAATCATTGTTTTATTAGCTCTACTGGCCAAAGGCCAGCAGAGCTTATGGGATGCCGAGTTGTCCGTCGTCCATCCGTCGTCCGTCGTTAACTTTTGTCTCGTTAAGACAATAGGGCCTTCATTTTTCATCTGATCTTTACCACACTTTAACAGGTTGTTAATATCAATGAAAGCTCGAATGAGTTCGAAAACCAGCCAAATCGGACAAGTAACAGCGGAGTTATGGCCCTTCATTTATTTAAAAATGCTATATTTTGCCTCTTTAAGACGATAGGGCCTTCATTTTTCATCTGATCTTTACCAAACTTTAACAGGTTGTTAATATCAATGAAAGCTCGGATGAGTTCGAAAACCAGCCAGATTGGACAAGTAACAGCAGAGTTATGGCCCTTGATTTAGTTAAAAATGCTATATTGCTATATTTTGCCTCGTTAAGACATAGGGCCTTCATTTTTCATCCTATCTTAACCAAACTTTACCACAGGGCACGAAAATTCCACTCGTCCGCTCGTATTGACGAGTGAAATTCGAATCAGGACGAGTGAAACCCATGATACGGTCGTCCGAGAGGATGAGTAACATTTCAGTAGAAAAAAAACAACTAAGAAAATAATTCTTACATAGTTTATTAAGCGATTAAATGCAGTAAATAGTCGCAACTCTGTTTATTCAGCGATAAAATGCAGTTTAAGTCAACCAGATATTGGGAAATTGACGTATTTCCGTTTTGGGACATTCTAAGATGCGGCTCCCGTTCTAATTTCACGGAGCGCGAACGTTACAGTATTTGTTGTTATACAAATAACACTTTTACGGGGGGAATCTTTAAGGGAACTAGTCAGCTTTTAGGTGACTGGGGCCAGGGCCTTCAGGAAGGTGAATTGCAAAATGTATGCTGTTTTCCTGTATTGGAATTTAACATTTTCTGAAAGAAAAAAAAAAAGTTTTTTTAAGGGGAATATTTCACAGGAAAAGAGGGAAATATATACCATGCCAGAGTAACTGTAATGGCCATGATCAGACTGTAGTGAACTATAGAATATGAATATAGTAATCTATACTACTGGTCAAAGTTCCATACATTTCATTGATTTATATAAAGAAAAACAAACACATTATGATGGAAAAAACACTCATTATGATGTTTCCCTTTGTCATACATGTGATATTTTCAGGAGGGTTACCTGGGAGATTTGACTTTTTTTACAGGGAGATTTGACAAAAACCAGGGAGGTTTTTTATTCTCGAAATTTTAACGCGTACCGAAGATTTTTTCTGATATAAACCTTAATAAAGGGGGTAAATCAGCATAAAAACATGATATTTTATACATACAATACTGTTTATTTCATGTTAGCCTAGCATATAATTAAGTATAGCATGTAATAAAGCATAGCAAAACTAAGCATAGCACATAATGAAGATGCTTCCCATTTTATACACAGACAAAACACTTCTCTAATCATGACAAACTGTAGTCGATTAGTTGAAATCGTCATCCTTAAATTGTCCTCAATTATATTATAATTTTAATCCAATTAATATACCAAATATCAATCGATGCCGAATTCGCTAATTACAATCCCACTTATAGTCGGTATTTTCTATCAATCTCCCATGGACAATACAGATATCACCGCCACGTGTCATAAACAAACAGTCCAATCATTATTTTCACACAAACTAATTAGCTGACATGCTAATCCTTTTAATTACCTGCCCAGGGGCAATGGATAAGACGGTTGTTGGTGTTTATTTTTTCTAGATCATTCGGAAAACTCGGTCTTGATCCAATAAATCATAGCAATTACCCAAAAGGATTCGCAAATAGCGAAATTTTGGAACTCGAGGGAAAATAGCGGGAGAAATGGAGCTCCCGGCGGGAGGCCGGGAAATTCCATGAAATCCCGGGAGAAATTAGCTCCCGGCGGGAGATATCATATGTATGCTTTGTTTAACTTATATATAATAGTGTTAAATGATGGTATCTGACTACTTTGATTATGAACTTTTACAATCAGAGCAGGAAGAGTAAACATCCTATATAGGCCTTGAGCCAGGACCCAAAATTTTCGATATTGTTACCAACTCAAGGGACAAATTCTACCATCACTTTTTGAAAAGAGCGATGTATATAGATTACATTTTTCCATGATAGCAGTCTGGAACAGGTAGCTTATATAAAAAAAAATCGAACATTAATAGGTTATCATTGTAGCGCTTTCATATAAGTTTTTGATGTCCATTTTTGAATGTCATGCTTGTGTGAATAATTATTGATGTATTTTTTAAAGATGCACTTAAGTTTACAATTCATTGAGTTACATAAAGCGTAAATAAGCTCTTTTTTAGCACTAAATTCAGTTTAAAATCTCTATTTTGCTTCAAATTAGAAGTCAATATACCCCACCCACTATTGACACATTTGTATGCATTTAGTTTGGTTAATATTTTTTACAATATACGTGTAAGCTTGTAAGAAGCAGTAATTTACAACCTTTCTACATGATTTAAATAATATTATAATATGAAAATGGATTGTTATGATATATTGATGAAATTAAGTACTAAGCAATGTTCATGGCATTGCACATATATGTGTTCATTAGTAAGCCTGATAAGTTGAGACACATGCCAAACTGGAAGTATAAGCCTTCCTCAAAGTAACTGCAACATAAATAGTATTAACATGTTCTGATATATACATATATTGCACAGACAACACATAATCCAAAGGATTCTAGATAAAGGAAATGTGCCGTTTAACGTGTTTTTTTTTAACAAAAGTCTTTTTTAGGTGTATGCGTCATCGCAATACTTATTATGATTACACAATTGGATTATGTATTACACATAAATACATGAATTAAACATTGCATATTGCAACGCAAAATCTTAAAAGTTTTTTTAATATTGTTTAATTACAATTTATGCATATTTTAAGGATTTTTACACCTGAATTACCCCACATATACAACACAATGAAGAATTCTTCATATGACATGTAAAAATAGTAGTATATGCATTTGCACGACCATTTTTGTGTTACTGAAAAAAGAATCGACGAAGATGAATTGAATTGGGGTTTTACGGCGCACCAACACAAACATGTTATATGGCGCCAACAGGAATGAACATTCGACCCGGCTCACTCTTCATTAACATCTAGATAAAAATTTGCAGAATGTGCCTAGAACCTTCTTACCTGCAGAACTGCAGAGTTGCTGCAAATTCTCAAGTTAACACTCCATTTTTCTCTGGAGCCACGATCACTGCCACCACTGAAGTAGCACCTGAAACAATACAGGTTTCATGATGAAAATAATGAACAAAAATGACAAAATTAACATGAATTCGGGGAAATTTTACCCCTATGCCTGGATATGCAGTGGTCATATTCTTGCCCGGGAACCACACGGCGTCGACGAAGAAATATCTTTAGGGTGATACCCAGATCTCTGTACTAACTACTTACCATGGCAACTATTTGTTAGTATTGGTGCAGTTGTTACAATATCACCTGCTTAGGATATGTATCTAAACAGATATGTGATGTTGTGATGTTCTCCGTACTTGATTTAACCCTACTTTTGCGCATGCAAGTGCAAGTGGAATGAGTATTACCTAAAAAAGAAGGTGTATTGAAGAGAGAGAGGGAGTGTGTGTGTGTGTGGGGGGGGGGGGGGGGGGGGGGGGTGAGGGGTTGGGGGATATATTATATAGGCATTTAGGAACCTGCCCTACTCTTTCTGTTTTTTTTTGCAATTTGTCGAAAATGCAGTGGTCTACTTTGTGATTTTAGTTCGTGGTTTATTCAGTATGCGCTTTGTAAACATGGTTAAGTCTTCGTAATGGAATACCTTATCAAAAGTCACATTCTCTATATATTTCAGTTCGCTTAAAACTTTTGAAGCGATTTTATGAAAAGTGTACAACTTCAAACCATAAACAAGAGACCCACTCGCCTTGTCTCAACGTGCTCTCATGTTTTAACAAACAACAGCAATTTCTTTATATAAATCTGTAAAACTGTGACCCCCGTAGTGGCCATATTTGACCCCATTGTCGCCATTTGAACAAACTAGGTAGAGGATCATAAGCTTATGGTACATGCAAACTATTATTTAGCTTTTGAAGTATAGAGAAGCTGTTTGAATATGTTTTCCTATATAATTCAATGTTATAGTGTGACCCCCGGGACAGGGCCAAATTTGATTCCAGGCTTGATTCAAGGGACACCATTTAAATTATTTGGTACAGGACAATAATCTTAAGCGACATGTAGCTTATTACACCTCTAGCTAGCTCTTGTAGTTTCAGAGAAGATGTTTATAGACGTTCGTACATAACTCTTGTTTATAGACGTTCGTACATAACTCTATGTAAATATGTGACCTCACGGGACCGGGCGACATTTGACCATAAGATCATCATTTTAACAAAATAAATTGGTAGAGATCGATACTCTTATGCTACATGCATCGTATTAGACCTCTAGCTCTTGTAGTATCAGAAAAAGAATATTTTTATGGACTTTCCTATATAACTCTTTGTAAAACTTTAACCCCAGAACCGGGACATAGTTGGACACAGAGTCACGATTTGAACAAAAGTGACCCCTGGGGCGGAGCCAGATATGACCCCGGGTCAACATTTTAACAAACTTGCTAGTGGATCATAAGCTTATGCTTCATGCATAATATGGGACCTCTTGCTCTTACAGTTTTAGAGAAAAGCATTTATTTTTTAAAGATTTCCTATATAACTGTATGAAAAAATGTTGCCCCCGGGGCTGGGCCATATTTGACCCTGGGGTCACCATTTTATAAATACTTGGTAGAGGACCCTAAATGTATAATACATGCAAAATATTAGACCTGTAGCTCTTCTAGTTTCAGCGAAAACGATTTTTTTAAAGAAACAAGAGTTTTGCTTAAAAGGGGGAGAGAACTCTAATAACAGGAATCAGCTACCCTGTTCACACTGCTATCATGGATTTTTTGTTTCTCTACAAGGTACTCAATAACATGGTACTAGTAAGAATTTGTCCCTTGAGATGGTAACAAAAAAGTGTATGGCTCACGGTCTAATAAGGTGGAGTAACATGTCAATGCCACTCATCCTCCAGGGCGAGTATACAGTAAAATATATTTCGCCCCTGTACCACATTGTTAATATCAATGAAAGCTCGGAAAAGTTTGAACACCAGCCAGATGGGACCAGTAACAGCGGAGTTATGGTCCTTGATTTAGTTAAAAATGCTATATTTTGCCTCGTTAAGACGATAGGGGCTTCATTGTTCATCCGATCTTAACCAATCTTTATCAGATTGTTAATTGTTAATATCAATGAAAGCTCGGACAAGTTCGAAAGCCAGCCATATCGGATTAGTAAAAGCGGAGTTGTGGCCCTTGATTTAGTTAAAAATGCTATATTTTGCCTCGTTAAGACGATAGGGGCTTCATTGTTCATCCGATCTTTACCAAACTTTATCAGATTGTTAATGCCGTTGAAAGCTCATTTTGCATCTGATCTTTGCCAAACTTTAGCAGATTTTATGACTTTCTTTTTTATGTTATTATTATTTTTATTTATTGTTTAATTATCTTATTTTTAAAAAAAAAAATTAATTTTTTTTTTAAATTTATTTTTAGCTCAACTGGCCATGGGCCAGCAGAGCTTATGGGATGGTGTGTTTTCCGTCGTCCGTCGTCTGTCGTCCTATAACTTTTCTTCAAACGACTTCTCCTCAGAAACCGCTTGGCTAATTTTGACCAAACTTCACATGGATGATCCTTAGATGAATGCTTTTTAGATTTGTTAAAATTAGGTCAGCGCTACATCCAAGATGGCTGCCATTTCCATATATGGTCGAAACCTTAAAAAATCTTCTTCTCCAGAACCGCTGAACAGATTTCAACAGTTCTTCTTTTAAAATGATCGCCAACGCCTAGACTATCAAGTTTGTTCAAATAAAGTCCCCGGGGTCAAAAATGGCCGTGCCCCGGGGTCCAAAGTTTGTATATTGAGGTTTTGCATGTTTTTCATTAGACATATAGTAAAAAACTTTAAAAAATCTTCTCTGAAACCACAAGGCACAGAGCTCTCATGTATTACATGTAGCATCAACTTATGGTCCTCTACTAAGTTTGTTCAAATGGTGACCCTGAGGTCAAATTTGTTCCCGCCCCGGGGGGTCACAGTATTACATAGACTTATATAGGATTTTTTTTTTTAAATCTTCTCCCGGAAACTACAACAGCCAGAGGTTTCATATTTTGCATTTACTATAAGCTTATGGTCCTTTACCAAATTTGTTCAAATGGTGACCCTCGGGTCACATTTGGCCCCGCCCCAAGGGTCACATGTTTTACATAGACATGTATAGGGAAAAACTTAAAAAATCTTCTTCTCTGAAACTGCAAGAGCCAGAGGTTTAATATTTTGCATTTGCTATAAGCTTGTGGTCCTCTACCAAGTTTGTTCAAATGGTGACCCAGGGGTCACATTTGGCCCCACCCCGGGGGTCACAGTTTTACATAGGCTTGTATAGGGAAAAACTGAAAAAAAATCTTCTTCTCTGGAACCACATGTCACAGAGCTCTCATGTTGGTTGGAAATTCAAGATGGCCACCACAGCTAAAAATAGATTTTCAAAAAACAAGTTTGTAGCGAGTACTTCTTGAAAACTATAAGTGATATTGATATAGGACGTTTTCCAAAATGATCAGTATGGAATGATGTTGATCCTTGTCGAAAATTATTTTGATGCGACGTTAAACATGGCCGCTGGTGGCGGCCATCTTTGTTTACATAGAGTAAAATAAACTTCACAGGAATGTTGCTCTTGATGTCTAATTGATCCTAGCAAAATTTCAGGTCGTGTGGAAATTCAAGATGGCTAAAAATATGTTTTCAAAATACAAATTTGTAACGACAACTTCTTGAAAACTATAAGTGATATTGATATGGGACTTTTTCTAAAATGATCAGTATGACATGATGTTGATCCTTGTCAAAAATTATTTTGATTTGACATTCTATCTTAGGATAGCGGTGTGTCGCGTACCAAAATCAGAGATCAGCAGAGCTTATGCCGTGGTGCGGCGTCCGTCGTCCGTCTGTCTGTCTGTCTGTCTGTCCGTCCGTCCGTTAACTTTTTTTTTGTAGCGACTACTCCTCTGAAACTACTGAATAGATTTTCATGAAACTTTACAGAAATGTTGCCCATGAAGTCTAGTTGATCCTAGCAAAAATGCATGTAGATGTGAAATCCAAGATGGCCGCCAAATCTAAAAATAGGTTTTTAAAAAACAAGTTTGTTCAAATGGTGACCCTGGGGTCAAATTTGTCCCCGCCCCTGTCAGGGCCTCCCCTAGGTTTGTTTTTTCTATCGCAACCACTTTCGCCAAATGATTTTTTTTTCGCCAAATGAAAAAAAAAGGAGCAAAATTAAAAAATAAGAGCCAAAGTTGGAGCCATTTTTTGAGCCATTTTTTTCATACAATAACGAAGACTTGAAAGCCATTTTCAGAATAAACGGCACATATGTATCGATCCGTTTAGGTTCTCTTGTTAGCTCTACTGATCAGAGATCAGCAGAGCTTATGCCGTGGTGCGGCGTCCGTCGTCCGTCTGTCTGTCTGTCCGTCTGTCCGTCCGTCCGTCCGTCCGTCTGTCCGTTAACTTTTTTTTTGTAGCGACTTCTCCTCTAAAACTACTGAATAGATTTTCATGAAACTTTACAGAAATGTTGCCCATGAAGTCTAGTTGATCCTAGCAAAAATTCATGTAGATGTGAAATCCAAGATGGCCGCCAAATCTAAAAATAGGTATTTAAAAAACAAGTTTGTAGCGACTACTTCTTGAAAACTCTAAGGGATATTGCTATGGGACTTTTTCTAAACTGATCAGCATGACATGATGTTGGTCCTTGTCGAAAATCGTTTTGATTCGACGTTAAACATGGCTGCCAGTGGCCATCTTTGTTTACATACAGTTATATAAGGAAAACTTGTAGCGACTACTCCTCTGAAACTACTTGACGGATTTTCATGAAACTTCACAGGAATGTTGCTCTTGATGTCTAATTAATCCTAGCAAAATTTCAGGTCGGCCGGAAATTCAAGATGGCCGCCACGGCTAAAAATAGATTTTTAAAAAGTAAGTTTGTAGCGACTACTTCTTGAAAACTATAAGAGATATTGATATGGGACTTTTTCTAAAATGATCAGCATGACATGATGTTGGTCCTTGTCGAAAATCGTTTTGATTCGACGTTAAACATGGCTGCCAGCGGCCATCTTTGTTTACATAGAGTTATATAATGAAAACTTGTAGCGACTACTCCTCTGAAACTACTTGACGGATTTTCATGAAACTTCACAGAAATGTTGCTCTTGATGTCTAATTGATCCTAGCAAAATTTCAGGTTGGCCGGAAATTCCAGATGGCCGCCACGGCTAAAAATAGATTTTGAAAAAATAAGTTTGTAGCGACTACTTCTTGAAAACTATAAGAGATATTGATATGGGACTTTTTCTAAAATTATCAGCATGACATGATGGTTATCCGAGTCGAACATTATTTTGATTCGACGTTAAACATGGCTGCCAGTGGCCATCTTTGTTTACATAGAGTTATATAATGATAACTTGTAGCGACTACTCCTCTGAAAATACTTGACGGATTTTCATGAAACTTAACACGAATGTTGCTCTTGATGTCTAATTGATCCTTGCAAAATTTCAGGTCGGCCTTTAAGATGGCCGCCATGGCTAAAAATAGATTTTCAAAATACAAGTTTGTAGCGACTTCTTCTTGAAAACTATAAGTGATATTGATATGGGACTTTTTCTAAAATGATCAGCATGACATGATGGTTATTCAAGTCGAACATTATTTTGATTCGACGTTAAACATGGCTGCCAGTGGCCATGTATGTTTACATAGAGTTATATAATGATAACTTGTAGCGACTACTCCTCTGAAACTTCTTGACGGATTTTCATGAAACTTCACACGAATGTTGCTCTTGATGTCTAATTGATCGTAGCAAAATTTCAGGTCGGCTGGAAATTCAAGATGGCTGCCATGGCTAAAAATAGATTTTTAAAAAATAAGTTTGTAGCGACTACTTCTTGAAAACTATAAGAGATATTGATATGGGACTTTTTCTAAAATGATCAGCAGTCATGATGGTTATCCGAGTCGAACATTATTTTGATTCAATGTTAAACATGGCTGTCAGTGGCCATCTTTGTTTACATAGAGTTATATAATGAAAACTTGTAGCGACTACTCCTCTGAAACTACTTGACAGATTTTCATGAAACTTCACAGAAATGTTGCTCTTGATGTCTTATTGATCCTAGCAAAATTTCAGGTCGGCCGGAAATTCAAGATGGCCACCACGGCTAAAAATAGATTTTCAAAAAACCAGTTTGTAGCGACTACTTCCTGAAATCAAAATCAATCAGTAGAGCTTCAAGGTCATTGACCTCTTGTTTTTATAAAAGACTTTATTTATACCAACATTAATACAAGTAATACTTTAATAATTACTATAAATCAATAGTTTAATAAAAGATGAAAACTATAATCATAGCAGTATTATCTTTAATTAAGCTATTACAAGTATTATTTGTATTAATGTTTATATAACTAACATCTTCTAACATTCTTGACTACATGTAGGTCCTTAAACATATTATGATAAATTCAGTATCAAAGCAAAAACAACAATTTTATTTAATGATATCATTTAATATTATTAACAATGATTGTTTTAATTGCAAGAAAAGAAACAACAACTATTCTTATAATCTTACAATACGCTTGCAATACACTTCAGGTGACACAGTTGTAGATCATTTCATTTCCTGAGACGGAGTACATATTATAACACAGTTACTTCTCATGTACTTCACCAGAAATCACTGCTACAGTACAACTATTCTTATAATCCTAACAAATTATTGTTAACCAAGAGTTCAGATTTCTCATATCCACTTACAATTCACTTGCAATATATTTCAGGTGACTGGTGACTTATACACAGTTGCAGATCATTATAGCACAGTCACTTTTCATTTAATACACCAGAAATCACTGCATAATTCTCCTCGTCTTAGCCCTCTGCCCATATCTTAAATGCCACCTTAAAATCAAACTTTTCTAGACCGGGACCATCAATAGAAATTCTCATAAGATTATTCAGTGCAGAGATGGACATAGAATTCCTAAGGCATGTCTTAACGATGTTCTGCTTACTGAAGCCTCTCTCACAGTCAACTGTGGAGACTGGCGCAACAAGTAACCTCCCAGCTGCTTCAGCAGCTGCTGGGTAAACCTCCCTATTCCTCATTGCCAAATTAACCATGTCCCGAGAATAGGTAACCAATTTACAGCCACTGGCAAGGGTGGCATGAGCATAGCTCACAAAGCTACTTTACTCACAACGAGAGCCCTCCAAACCCACGGAAGCCAAGTGATCAGAAACAACTTCCAAATCATCCACCTTATCATCCGCAACAAGGACAGGGTTGAACATGTTACTGAGCGCCGTCAGAACAATGCTGTCCGAGTTACTAGAAAACCTCTCATTAAGACTTTTCAGCATGCCTGACACAAACTGGTCGCAAATACTGACTGCTTCAGTCCTTTGCTTAGCACTGTCACGGATAGTGTGACCCTCGAATTCAAAAGTGACCAAACCATCAGAGTCCGTCTGCGGCTGAGATTCTGAACAAACATTCTGAACAAACTGACTAAGCCGTTGACCTGTTTTTTCTTCCTTAAGAATCTCCAAGTTTGAGATTGTTGAAGTCAGAAGGGGAGTAACCTCAGAAAAATCCATGTCTTTCTTCTGATACATCTTTGACAGAATTGACAACGGTTTCAGTACATCGCACAAGAAGTGAACGACATACAAGAACTTGTAACAAGGGACCGACTTGTGCATGCTCAGGGATTTACCAGACTTCTCAAGAAAAACAGAAATCAAGCCACTGTAGTTTTTGATCATAGCATCTACAGAACCCTCAAAACTAAGCCACCGAGTGTGAAACACCTGCTTAAAGCGGGAACTTTGACCTGAGCAATGTGACTGAACAGACTCTAACATTGCCATATTCTTGGGAGAGTAATGAAAGTACTTGAACACACTGTTCAAGATTTCCTGCATTTTGACCATGTAGGGAATGGAGTCAGCACCTGTACAACAACTTAACGCGAGGCGATGAGCGATGCAGTGTGTAGACAAAATACCTAGGACAGAAGCCTTTAACCTAGTCACTACCCCTGACTTGTTACCAAGCATAACAGCTGCACCATCTGTGCTCAGACCACAAAGATTAGAAATATCGATCCCCTTTTGACCAAGCATACCAATGACCGCTGCATAAATGGATTCAGAATTAGCTCTAGCAAGACTTTCAATACCCAAGAAGTAAGTATGTGGCTCAAAGTAGCCAAGGGCGTCAGACTCAAGAATTCTGACGTAAACTATCATGTTCTGATGAACAGAGACATCGGTGCTTTCATCAAACATGAGACTGAACTTCTCACTCGATGTTACCTTCCTCAATAGGTCTGTCTCAAGGACTGAAGATATGGCATGCTGAAATTCTGCTATCGAAGTTGAGTGGCCGTATGTTGTGTGGTTGTCAATCTTCAGGTCAGCTAAGTGTGACAGACCCTGAAAAAGAAATATTTCTTTTAAATTAAAGCAGAGAAGATTTTGTTGTTTTCTTTAATTTAAATAATAATTATTTTTTTTATTAAGTTATACAAAATAATTGTTAGAAACACAATCACTGCTTTGTAAGTTGTGGTAATTTTTTTTTTTTAATTCACACATAGTATGCCTTTTAGAATTATTTAACGTATTCGGTTCAAAATAAAACTTGCTATGCCTAAAAGTAAAAAATTAATAACAAATTTAAAGATGTATTTAACACTTGTCATGTTAACCGTTTGAATAAGAATTATAAAAAAAATTGTTGTATTTTAACTTTACAAAATCATATCATATTTGTTTTATACCTGAAATTGCATGACGTGGTTTAGTTCTGGAACCAACGAACTGGCAAGATTGTGCTGGGCCGCAAAGTAGACATTAACCATGGCAGCAGTCACGGATGCTTCGCTTTTGGAAAGGGCTGCTTGGCGGGCCACATCCATGTTTACACTCATTTTAGCAGCACTGGCTACCTTCATGTGGTCTGAATTTAGAATGAAAAATATACAAGTTTAAAAATATATAAAAAAAAAATTGTTCAAATGGTGACCCTGGGTCACATTTGGCCCCGCCCCGGGGTTCACAGTTTTACATAGGCCTGTATAGGGAAAAACTGAAAAAAATCTTCCTCTACCAAGTTTGTTCAAATGGTGACCCTGGGGTAAAATTTGACCCCACTCAATGGGTCACAGTTTTACATAAGACTTATATAGGAAACACATTAAAGTCTTCTTCTCTGGAACTAAAAGAGCCAGAGGTTTAATATTTTGCATTTACTATACTCTTTTGGTCCTTTACCAAGTTTGTTCAAATGGTGACCCTGAGTTCACATTTGGCCCCGCCCCAGGGGTCACGTTTTACATAGACTTGTATAGGGAAAAACTTAAAAAATCATCTTCTCTAAAACCACAAAGCACACCTCCCTTATGTTACATGTAGCCATGGGGTCACATCTGCCTCTGCCCAAGGTGTTACTCTCTAGCACCTTCATTTTGTATTTGATCTTTACCAAACTTTGTCAGTGTCTTAAACTGTCTATATCAATGTTGTTATACACAACAGAGCCCACATTTCTTGAACAATCTTAACCAAACTTGCACAGATTGTATATGACCATAAGATTTCGAAGAAGTTCGATAATGTGCTAATACTCAGGTGATCGCTTTAGGGCCATCTTGGCCCTCTTGTATTGGTTCAAATTAACTCAGGTGAGCGATATAGGGCGATCATGGCCCTCTTGTTTATTATTAGTATATATTTGTTTTTTGTTTTTTGTTATTAGCTCTACTGATCAGAGATCAGCAGAGCTTATGCCGTGGTGCGGTGTCCGTCGTCTGTCTGTCTGTCCGTCCGTAAACGTCTGTCTGTCTGTCGGTCTGTCTGTCCGTAAAGTTTTATTTGTAGCGACTACTCCTCTGAAACTACTAGATGGATATTCATGAAACTTTACAGAAATGTTGCCCATAAAGTCTAGTTGATCCTAGCAAAAATTCATGTTGATGTGAAATCCAAGATGGCCGCCAAAGCTAAAAATAGAGTTTTAAAATACAAGTTTGTAGCGACTACTTCTTGAAAACTATAAGTGATATTGATATGGGACTTTTTCTAAAATGATCAGCATGACATGATGTTGATCCTTGTCAAAAATCGTTTCGATTCAACGTTAAACATGGCTGCCAGCGGCCATCTTTGTTAACATAGAGTTATATAGTAAAAACTTGTAGCGACTACTCCTCTGAAACGACTTGACGGATTTTCATGAAACTTTACAGGAATGTTGCTCTTGATGTCTAATTGATCCTAGCAAAATTTCAGATTTGCCAGAAATTCAAGATGGCCGTCACAGCTAAAAATAGATTTTTAAAAAATAAGTTTGTAGCGACTACTTCTTGAAAACTATAAGTGATATTGATATGGGACTTTTTCTAAAATGATCAGCATGACATGATGTTGATCCTTGTGGAAAATTATTTTGATTCGACGTTAAACATGGCTGCCAGTGGCCATCTTTGGTTACATAGAGTTATATAGTAAAAACTTGTAGCGACTACTCCTCTGAAACTACTTGACGGATGTTCATGAAACTTCACAGGAATGTTGCTCTTGATGTCTAGTTGATCCTAGCAAAATTTCAGGTCGGCCGGAAATTCAAGATGGCCGCCATGGCTAAATATAAATTTTCAAAATACAAGTTTGTAGCGACTACTTCTTGAAAACTATATAGTAAAAACTTGTAGCGACTACTCTTCTGAAACTACTTGGCGGATTGTCATGAAACTTTACAGGAATGTTGCTCTTGATGTCTAATTGATCCTAGAAAAATTTCAGGTCGGACGGAAATTCAAGATGGCCACCACAGCTAAAAATATATTTAAAATAAATAAGTTTGTAGCGACTACTTCTTCAAAACTATAAGAGATATTGATATGGGACTTTTTCTAAAATGATCAGTATGACATGATGTTGGTCCTTGTCGAAAATCGTTTTGATTTGACGTTAAACATGGCTACCAGTGGCCATCTTTGTTTACATAGAGTTATATAATTAAAACTTGTAGCGACTACTCCTCTGAAACTACTGTAGGATTTTCATGAAACTTCACAGGAATGTTGCTCTTAATGTCTAATTGATCCTAGCAAAATTTCAGGTCGGCCGGATATTCAAGATGGCCGCCACTGTTAAAAATATATTTTCAAAAAACAAGTCTGTAGCGACTACTTCCTGAAATCAAAATCAATCGGTAAGGCTTCAAGGTCATTGACCTCTTGTTTACATAGAGTTATATAGTAAAAACTTGTAGCGACTACTCCTCTGAAACTTCTTGGCGGATGTTCATGAAACTTCACAGGAATGTTGCTCTTGATGTCTAGTTGATCCTAGAAAACTTTCAGGCTAGCCGGAAATTCAAAATGGCCACCACGGCTAAAAATAGATTTAAAAATAAATAAATTTGTAACGACTACTTCTTGAAAACTATAAGAGATATTGATATTGGACTTTTTCTAAAATGATCAGCATGACATGATGCTGGTCCTTGTCGAAAATCGTTTTGATTCGAAGTTAAACATGGCTGCCAGCGGCCATCTTTGTTTACCTAGAGATATATAATGAAAACTTGTAACGACTACTCCTCTGAAACTACTTTACGGATTTTTATGAAACTTCACAGGAATGTTGCTCTTCATGTCTTATTGATCCTAGCAAAATTTCAGGTCGGCCGTAAAATCAAGATGGCAGCCACGGCTAAAAATAGATTGTTAAAAAATAAGTTTGTAGCGACTACTTCTTGAAAACTATAAGAGATATTGATATGGGACTTTTTCTAAAATGATCAGCATGACATGATGGTTATCAGAGTTGAACATTATTTCGATTCGACGTTAAACATGGCTGCCAGTGGCCATCTTTGTTTACATAGAGTTATATAATGAAAACTTGTAGCGACTACTCCTCTGAAACTACTTGACTGATTTTCATGAAACTTCACACGAATGTTGCTCTTGATGTCTTATTGATCCTAGCAAAATTTCAGGTCGGCTGGAAATTCAAGATGGCCGCCATGGCTAAAAATAGATTTTTAAAATACAAGTTTGTAGCGACTACTTCTTGAAAACTGTAAGTGATATTGTTATGGCACTTTTTCTAAGATGATCAGCATGACATGATGTTGGTCCTTGTCAAAAATCGTTTTGATTCGATGTTAAACATGGCTGTCAGCGGCCATCTTTGTTTACATACAGTTATATAATGAAAACTTGTAGCGACTACTCCTCTGAAACTACTTGATGGATTTTCATGAAACTTCACAGGAATGTTGCTCTTGATGTCTAATTGATCCTAGCAAAATTTCAGATCGGCCAGAAATTCAAGGTGGCCGCCACAGCTAAAAATAGATTTAAAAAAAATAAGTTTGTAGCGACTACTTCTTGAAAAATATAAGTGATATTGATATGGGACTTTTTCTAAAATGATCAACATGACATGACGGTTATTCGAGTCAAACATTATTTTTATTCGACGTTAAACATGGCTGCCAGTGGCCATCTTTGTTTACATAGAGTTATATAATGAAAACTTGTAGCGACTACTCCTCTGAAACTACTTGACGGATTTTCATGAAACTTCACACGAATGTTTCTCTTGCTAATTGATCTTAACAAAATTTCAGGTCGGCCGATATTCAAGATGGCCGCCATGGCTAAAAATAGATTTTTAAAAAATAAGTTTTGTAGCGACTACTTCTTGAAAACTATAAGAGATATTGATATGGGACTTTTTCTAAAATGATCAGCATGACATGATGGTTATCCGAGTCGAACAATATTTTGATTCAATGTTAAACATGGCTGTCAGCGGCCATCTTTGTTTACATAGAATTATATAATGAAAACTTGTAGCAACTACTACTCTGAAACTACTTGACGGATTTTCATGAAACTTCACAGGAATTTGCTCTTGATGTCTAATTGATCCTAGCAAAATTTCAGGTCGGCCGGAAATTCAAGATGGCCACCACGGCTACAAATAGATTTTCAAAAAACAAGTTTGTAGTGACTACTTCCTGAAATCAAAATCAATCAGTAGAGCTTCAAGGTCATTGACCTCTTGTGTGTTTTTGTAACCCCTGGGCTCCAATGGAACCGAAATTCTAATAGCCCTTAAAATGTCTCTGTTTCACGCCCTTAAAATGTCTCTGTTTCACATCAAATTGTGCGTGTAAGCTGTGTTTACAGGGTCTATATCTCTTGTTGTAGTGACAATTGACGGTTTTTTAAAAAATTGTTGGGACCATCTAGAAAATGGATAACTATGACATCATTGGAAAGTATAAACCCTGTCCAACAAGGATCAGATAAAATTACTTGCGCAAAGTGGTACGATGTTTGGCAGTCAACGGTTAAAATACATGACCCTCATAAAACAAACTAAAAAAAAATTTAAGCATCAATCACCAAAGAGATGAATGAACGAACTCTAAGGAAATCTTTTGCAAAAAAATGTGTTAGGTATTTTTTGTTGAACTTTCAATAGAAAAAATATTCTATATATGCGACTTATTTTTGGAAACAGACGCGATAAAGGATGCATAAAGGGAGATAATAAAATTTAAAAATGATCAAACATATGCAGCTTCGCTGTTATCGTAAATCACTGGTGGATCGATATCAAATGATAGTATGAAGCCTTACATATTACAATCTACATCTAACATGCGTTTTAAAATACATTAGTTTAAAGAAAACATTTCTAAAACGAGTTGGTGAAACCAAAACACACCTGGAAATCAGTTTTGATTTATTATGTTTCTAAATTTAATATTTGGTGTTTGCATTTAAATTTAACTATGTTTTATTATATGCGTTATGAATTGGCTATATTAAGCTTTAAATTGATATCAGTGTTTTGAACTATTTAATTTATAACTCACACACAAATATGTGTATGATTTTGAATACGTATTGTAAGAAAAATCGAACACTTTATAAAAAACGTATTAACACATTTTTATTTTAAAGCAAACGAGATACATCAAGATATAGTATCAGTTACTATTCGATTGTATTAATATGTTTAAGGCTTCATTTAAAATATATCTGTGTATCATACACATAGTATAATCCATATTTGATACACTCTGTATTAATGTCTTTTTTATGCATATACCGTTTATATACCAACACGTGTGACATTTGTTGATATGTTTTAATTTATACTCACTTCATCTTCTATTAATTTCAAATAAAAAGCACTTTTAATTATGATCTCATCTATATCTTCATTATATCCAACATGGTTGTCAAGAAAACAACCATTGTTATTTGTCTTTTTGTTAAATAAAGTTCCGCGTATACCCATGGCTTGTGCATATGTTATCCATTCATTTCATTAACATCTACTTAACACTGTATTGTCGAATGTGGTGACCAAGTGGATAAACACGTTCAACTCTGAATCCGGATATCACGGGTCTGAGACTCACTGGTGCCACGGGATACTTCGGTGTCTTTAGGCAAGACTCTAGCCTCGTCCGTCGGGAGTGTTAACCGGGCTGTCCTTGTATCGGAGTCTATCCTCCGAGCACTTTAAATAACAATAGGAATATATTCGATAGTAAGCGTAGAACACATTTCCTAAACTGTTACAAGGCGGTACCAAGGTGTCAACCCTTTTATATTTATAGTGTCACATACTTTTCTTCTATATATACTTGTAATTGTTGTGTTTCAAATTTGTGAATTTCTGTTTGACTTTTATACCTTCTTTTGAGGTTAAGTTCACTTTTTATACTTATGATGTGTGAACTATATCTTTGTCCATATGTTTCTATCAATGCCAACTTTTTACAGTATACAGGAATACATGTTACATCTTCCATTGTGATTTTAATCTTTTGCATTGCTATAGTGTTATGTTTTGCTCTTAAGTTACATTTCCACTTCGCCTTGCATGACAATGTTAAGTTCTCTTTGATATTTTCCAACTAGGATACCATCATTGTACTGGGCACCTAAAGTGGGCTTGGGTTAGCTTTGCTGCAAATGCGTTCTTCTGATTTACACTTAAACGCTCACCCTAGAGCCAATCGATGGAAGCCATCATAAAATATCCGTATTTTCGATATCTCAATGATACATCAAGTCCAGACCTTGACCTTGATGGTGAAAGAAATATAAAAAGATCGGACAGGGAAAGTAGCATTCAAGGAGGACAGTCAACCACAAAACACAGAAACAAACATGGAAACAGACAAACAAGAAGGCAAAAGTAATAATAAAAGTAAACGACATCACAAACACAAAAGGGTTGACAATAGGGCTACCGCCTTGGAACGGTCAGTGGCAAAGTAAACCACTGGGGGTTTAAACCGGTTCTAGAGTGCACCAAACCTCACACTTACCCTACTGTCATCCCATTAAAACAGGACATTGTAAATAAATAAATCCCCGCCATGATCTAATCTCTAACCAACAAGGCAGCATCAATAGGCAATATAAGTAAAACACAAATATGCTCGTGTAAATATAATACAAAAAAAACAATAGCCTAGAAAGCCACAATGAAGGTACTCAATGACTTGGCAGAAGCCAGAGCAGTAAGAGAATACACCATTAAGGGCACGACAAGAAAGATCATGGACAAACATCAAACGCCACGGTCCCAATGGGCTTTAGGTAGGCGTCATCATAGGGTCCACAGCCTGTCAAATTTCAGAACTGCATTGACATCCTCTCATCCTCACACGCTTCATACTCAGTTTCAGCTTATTACCTTGAACAGTCTAGAAGGATTTCCGTACACAAGCCATTTTCAGGCAAAACATTTTCCTGACCTTGACCTTGATGATGGAGATCAGATTTCAGACCTTTAATGACACCTCATCTTCATTAAGCTTCCCATAACTTTTCAGCTTCTTACCTCGAATGGTCTGGAAGAAGTTCCGTCCAAAAGTATTTATTTTTAAAAAATGAGCTGTGAACTTAGACGGTCAAGGTCAATAACTACTGAACAGGGGATCCCTTGGAATCAACAAACACAAACGAGATACAAGTAGCAGACTCGGTTTTATTGAGTCTGTTCATGAGAGGTATTGTAAGGTGCAACACCTCTCACGCCTCCTAACGCTGGTTTCGAGCCTATTGTATTTGGGGTGGGACAGAATTTCTATAGGTAACTGTAAATTACTGTTAGCCATACAATTTCATGAGCAAAGTGGGATATTCAATTTTTCTTCAGATTATGAGGCCCACCGAATAAAGCATTTGTGACCAATACACATAATATCACATTAAAGAATGTTGTATATTTATTGTGTTATGCTCTGATATTTGGTCTAAAAAAATTAAGAAATACAAGATAAGTTTTGCATTCAAAAGCTAAATTATGAACATATATTTCTTCATTAAAGGAAATTACAAAGTGTTGTTAAGTTATTCTTACCCTCAATATAGCAATGATATACAAATAAAAAACTAATAACGGGCCTCAATGACCAAGTAGCGTTGGGAAATGTGTCCTTAATTAAGAGATATTCTACTTTAAAGCCACAAAGATTGGGCTTGATGATCCCAAAGGATCAGTAAGTAATAACACTACTGATTTGTAGTCGGTGCGACTTTTTACGGCCGCCACACAGCACTAATAAACGCTAGTGTGAATGTCAATACATTCTGAACAGGGCTCTTGGAAGCAAGAAACCAAACAAGAGATAAAAGTAGCAGATTAATCTTAAATGAAAATCTTTTGACCTAATCAAAATTTCTGTAAAGACGAATTTTTAATATCTCGAACCGTTCAGGAGTCCACAAGGTCGTGACGGATGGGCTGACAGAGTGACGGACGGACTGCTTCAAAATCAATATATCCAATTTCTTCCAAAAAATGCGGTTATCAGGAATGACATGGTGTTTCTTATGCAACACTGCACATCGTCCCTTTGGGTCTTACGAAAATGTCTGCTGAAGATCTGTATCAAAAGCCCTGTCATACTCGTGTCATCTTTAATGGCTACTCTATTTTTGAAGCTAGAAGCACTATTTACCTTCATCACCTTGTTAAATTGTTTTATTTCCAATTACATAAAATGATCAAAAAGAGTCGCAACCGGTTAGTCATGAACTGCAGGAAAGATTTGCACGAGTCACAAATAGTGGTCTGTTGCTCCAGATACCGATACATGTTCCATTTTCGCAGTGTCGATAGGTAAACTGGCCTTGTAGAAAACAATGTTTTACATGTCTTCTAGTATATCTACGAGGTATACAGGTAACAACCTTGTGTAGTTAGAATTATGCTGACGAGCTGATAAGGCGGCGTACTTGCCTGCGTCGCGAGATGTAATGTCCAATCACCTGATCTTTCCGCCCTAATGCTGGTTAACATCAGCCGTAAGCACCAAGTTCTGAGATTTTCTGGGCGATATTACCTGATATGGCAATTTCAAATGCGTGGCGTCATCTGCTGAATCAATGGATGCTTTATCTGAACCATTATAAAGTGTTTCTCTAATCTGTCAAAATGTGTCAAAAAAAAAGAAAGAAAAAAGAACGACACAAGAAGCACCGTCATTAGCGCTTCATATGTTGGTTTTAGCCCAAGAACACTTATGTTGTACTCTTTCCAGCAAACATACTATCAACTGTAAAAGAAGCATATACGTTAGAGTATGTAAGCAAATCTATTAGCCTAGTGTCACCTTATACCCTTCCTATCTGCTAGTCGAACACAATGTGAATGGAGTTCCATGGACTTAGACCTGAGTTCACTTGCTGTGCAACTGCATCAATTGCTGGTCCATCGTCTGAATGTTTGTCTTTGCCTGACAATATTTGATAGACATGTAGATGGTGGACGTATCAGTTGGACTTGTATAGATATATGATGCTCATGAACTGGAAAAAGGCCAACAATACTTATTTTGATCAGATGTCATATCAATAACTGGAGTGTTGTTCATGTTTCGTGCATAGATCTCAGGAAAACTCGTGTATGTAAAAGTATTTGATATTAATTCCAAAATTAATTACTAAAGCGAAACGTATCTTGGTGGGATTGGTGTTGTTGTAGACTTTCAAAAGATAATTGTAGTTATTAATACATGTATAGCTTATTTTCATGCGAAATTTTACGTGACTGTTCCTTACTTCTTGGAATTAAAATAGAGGTACTGTGGTCATCATCTTTCGTTTGAAAGCACACACTTGCCAATGAGTGAAATGTATTCTTGTCATCTACTGTTTGCTATAACAGGCACAGAAACGGAATTAATTCAGAAGATTGATCAGATTCTTTGAGCCCGAGTCATACACCTAATATTCGGTAATAGACTGCATCCTGTCGCAGAAAAGCAACCTTCCAATAACTATATCAAAGAAAAGCAACCTTCCAAAACTATATTTGTCTTCGCAAGTGAAATGGATTCTCACTAGTGAAGAAGAAACCACCAATGGTTATGGACACACTTTTTTAAAACTATTTTACACGCAGGTGTAAGGCAAGAACAATACAAAATCAATTAGTACTTTTAATTGCGGGAAAACAAGTGCACGTTGTGAACATCGCATGTGGTCGTCTTTGTGTAGTACCTTCTTAAACTTATATGATTATACAACCATCTTGATCGCATGAAAAAAGAGTAGTAAAGTATCTTTCCAACATTAAAATCAGAGTGGTTCATGTATGTATTGTACAGAATAATGAGTAAAGCTAATTAAAAAGTAAATAATTTATATATGCATTAAAAAACTAATAAGATTAGTACAACGCCATTGATTAATTATCTCCCTTTATATACAGTTTAAAATCATTTGGATAACCAAACATATTTTACAATATGTGTATGATATTTGAAATCATGTATAGTATCAATATATTGCATAATATAACAGTAACTTTAAAGCAACAACAACAACAAAATACTTTATATGATTAGTAGCATACATGTTTAAGCATTAAAATATAAAAATTGGAGTAGGAAAAGTTCGACATAATTTGAGAAAGTTTATGTGTTTTAGATTATTACTTTTGTAGTAAACATGTTCTTGCATATTTTATTACATTTCTTATTGAAATAATATGAATGAATTAATTAATTTCATGTGAACATGTATTAAACAAAATAGAATTGTCCTATTTTTTAAAAAAAAATCGGTATTTTTAAGTATAGTATTATTTCTTATATTTAAGAAATAATTTTTAGTTAAACATGAAATATAGCTTAAACAGTTATTTTACGTACGTAGGAAGATGTTTATATACATTTATTAACGAAAAATGAGCTATCATTTCTCTGAAACTTATAATTTTAGTCGGTAGCTAATATTTTGCTGAAATTTGTTATTTATGGGTTGTGGTGTTCAGGCGTCATTTTAAAAAATGTGTACCACTTTGTGCAAGTAATTTTTTCGGGATCGTTTAGTACACATAATTACCTTTCATTTGATATATAATAAGCCCATTTTCTAGCTGATCCCAACTAACTCCTTAACTAAGCGACTTTTTCGCATATTGTCACTACAACATCTTACATTCCTTGTCCTAGCTGAACTAAATTTGAGAATTGGTTTCCTATAGTATGTTGTAAAGGGTTGGGTAAATAATTTTGTCTTCTGCAAATTCTGGGCTCTCATCATGCCCCTGCGAATGGAGTCCTTCAAAACCATGGTTGACCATGGTTCAACCGTGGTTGACCATGGTCAACCATGGTTGCTGAACCATGGTCAACCTTGGTATAACCATGGTTTAACAAAAACACTAAATGGCACCATAGCTGAAAACCATGGTCAAACTATGACCATGGTCAACCATGAATTACCATGCTTGCTATAAAACATAACCATGGTCAACCAAGGTCGAAACCATGGTCAACCAAGGTCAAAACCATGGTCACACCAGGATCAGCCATGGTCAAACCAAGGTCAACCATGGTTTTTTAGCCAGTCAGTCATTCTTCATACCATGGCCAACCATGTTTTTTTCACCATGTTTATATGGTTAACTATAATTGACAGACAAGAAGTTGAGTTAACAATTTCTATTCTCCTTTAAGGTTACAGGTTTGAGGAAAAATATTGAAACTATACTCTAATTTAATGAACTTTTCAAACATAATGCAAAAATACACAACTTTTTCAAATAATTAAAACAAATAAGAGCCATTGGCTATTTTGGCTACTGCTGGCGTTAACCTAGACAGTTCCCTGGTGAAAATATTCCTGTGAATTCCAGTGGACGTCCATTGGAATAATCAAACAGAATTGCTCTGGAATTCCACTGGTATACCATTGGAATTCCAGAGCAATTCCACTTGATTTTTCCACTAGAATACCAGTGGAATTCACTGAATATCAGAGCAATTCCACTAGATTATTCCAGTGGAAATACCAGTGAAATACCAGTGGTATTTCAACTGGAATAATCTTATTATTTCAGTGGAAATACCAGTGGAATACTAGTGATATTTCCATTGGAATAATCTAGTGGAATTGCCCTGATATCCAGTGGTATTACAATACCATATGTTTACCTACCCGGTTTGATTATAATAGTGGGATTCGATAACATTTAGGACAATTTAAATTGGAGGACAGACAGCAGACAACGCCTTATCGCATAAGCTCATGCAATAATCTCTGGCCTGTGGCCATTAGAGCTATATATAGCTAATTAAATATAACTTCTTTTTTAAATTTATTAAATTCTGACACACAGTAAAAACAGCAGGCCGTATAGCGTCTCCAAACATTCTTCCTTGGTGATCAGTTTGGTATATCGCCAGTTTTTTTTCTTTGATCTATGCACTGCAATAGTTCGTCCCGCGCCATCTGCACGTATGCCGTTTTTGGCCTCTCCAAGAAACTGAAATCTGAAAATAAGTTTTTCATAAAACAGTGACATCATGTGTTTTTTAAGTATGATCTGCTGCCTTAAATATAGCTTTAAATTGTTTAAGAAAACATTTAAACAGATTAAGAGCTAGACCCTTTTGTGTGTAACTGGTGCAAGTGTCTACAGTGAGACGATGCCATAGGACGAGTGTTCAGGGCCATTTTACCATCATGTTTTGTATATGCTTTCAACTTAACACTTTTTTGAACTATAAATACATAATCTTGGGTAAGTACATGTTTCAATACATTGATTCTTCTGACAGCAAGCATTTATGTTATTTTTTTTTTTTTAACCAATACCATTTTTTTAAATAGAAGATTGATTGAATGTTGTTTAACGGCTCATCAACACAGTATAGGTTATTTAGAGCCGCCCCAGAGAGAGGGGAAGGATACATAGGAATCCGGGAACCTGCCCTACTCTTATTATCAAATAGATTCCTATGGTTCTTTAACGTGCTCGGAGGATAGACCGATACACGGGACCGCCCGGTTTACATCCCTATCCGACGGACGAGGCTAAGGGGAAAGTGTCTTGCCCAAGAACACACCGACGGAACTCAGTGGCACCACGGAGGATTGAACCCGGGGCCTCCGGTTACAAATCCGCCGTGCTACCGACTGCGCCACGCCAGCCGTCTTTTTTAATAGAAAACAATTATTATACCTTCATACTTTGGTCAGGTAGAAGGTACAAAGACCAGAGAAGTATTCTGGTCCATGGCTTTATCTTTCTGCGTCTTCATTTTTGCAGCATTCTTGTTTAGCTTTTCCAGTCTATCGAAATATAAAGGCAACCAAAATAAAATGTAAACATTAACTTTTAAAAAGATCGAGTTGAACGTCATCAGCAAAATGGCATGCATACTTTGAAACTGTATCAAATCATTTTCTTTAAAATCCTGATTAATATATGATTATATGAATAAACTTCTTTGTTGTACAAGATATCTCACTCAGAATCTGGAAACGGGCAACCGGAAGCTGCTGTGAAACGACCGGTCCAAGCCGGTCTACACTTCTCAAGTCGCAGTTCCAAAATCCATTAGATTTTATGCTTGTAAACCCAACAGTTTACACAATTGGTTTCATTCATAAAATAATGCATTTATTTAATTGTAACTGGCTGTTTTCCGTCGCTAAATGTCTGCAAATTTACGATCGCCGTACATTCGCGAAAACTGATGACGTTATATTCAGCATACGATTTCCTCAATCTTAAAAAGGAATTGATGCGTTCGTGTTTCGTGGAAGACTATATATCTACATATTAACTTGTTTATATGCATGACATATGATTAGTGTAGGCTCCAAAATACTTACGGATGTTGTGTTTTCTGCTTTGGCGGTCATGCAAAGTCAGCGTGCAGCGTCCTTTTTTAAACGGTGCAGCGTTCTTTTTTAAACGGTGACGTCACGTGATTTTCACACGTCGTTATAACCGTTATGATTCCGTTCACACGGGTGGCGTTCTATTGAATAAAACTCGCTGTTTCTAGATATATTGGCCTGAATTACAGACAGTATTAAACATGTGTTTTCCACACCAAACAATATCATTAAATCATTTTAATTTCTCGCTCAGTATCAGTTTAAAAGGGAAACACGGAAATCTGCGGCCCTGGAATGTTTTGCGAAAAAAGCGAACTTTTTGAATACACTCAAAGCACTCGTTTATTAATGCGATTACATGAGGTATTCAGTGTATTTCATTGATAAAGTATGAAATTAAACGTATATGGATGTGCATCTTCCCCAAAAGCGTTACAAAATTAGCGATATGGTCATATACCACTATTGCATTTCCCATAGGTCTCCATTATAGCCTTTTGGCCTACAACCCCTATTCCTATATCGGAACGGATGAAAAAACCTAACTGTTTTTAAAGAACTATCTTAGAGACACTCAAAAATGACCAGCAAATTGGGGATAATCTGATGCTTTCAGCCTCTAATAGTTCACTGAAGGTGGCCACCCCCAGAATGGCAGTAAAGAAATTTTACTTTTTGCAAATATACTCTCAGTAAAATTGTATCCATAAAAATGCAAATTTCAGTCAAAATATCCTAAATCAACATGTTTTATGATGGAAACATAATATTTTGATGTTTTATGGGGATTTGTTATGATTTGGGTAATTTAATCCAATCAGAATCTACCTTACAATCTGACTATATGCCCTAATAGACCCTATACTTTTTTCAACCAATCAGAAGCCCCAAATCAATAGTGGTATCTGACCTAAATAGACATTCAAACCTAACTGAAGTTTGTTTTTTCTGGCTAAATTGTTTCATACATTCATTCTGAGGAAAACTGTGTCTTTTGATTTTAGAAAAAAATACTTTTCTACAAATTATGAGGGCTTTAAAGGGCTTCGGCTGATGTCAAATTCATGCGATGTTTACGCGTAAATCCAGAATCTTCAAAATGCCATATCTCGACAACCGTTCCAATCTTTTGTTTCAAATAAAGTGATTTTGAATTGATTTCATCAATAACATGTGATTTTCAACCAGTTGAAGCTCTCTTGAAAATCATTTCTACTGAAAAATGATATTTGTGATTTTCAGGGCTCAAAATAGCAGATTTTACCAAAAAATGCCATTGTTTTTGTATATATTCAAACTCTGCCTTCAAATGGATTAATTAACATTATGCAGCAGTTTATATATGTTAAACCATCAAGAAAATGCAACTTTTCACTTTAAAAATGACAAAAAATAATTCTGAGAATATTCTCCCCAACTCCATTTTTAAGGCCATGCCATGTTTTACAATATGCTCATTACACAAGATTGCCTGTAATTGTACAATTTAATGTATTTTTTTATTAGATATTGTTTGTGCCACCTTAACAGGTCATTCTCATGCAGTCATGCAGCCAAAAAGCACTGTTGACAGTACAGATCCATGAAAATTCATTAAAATGAAGGGGGTGGGGTAGATAAAAACTTTAAAAAAAAAAAGAAAATGTCATATTTTTTGCCAACTAAATTATTTAATTTGTAAAATGTATTAAACCGCATAACATATTTGCATATCAACACTAACCGTCAAGACGCGATGAACTCAGAGTCAGAGTTTACCTCAACAGCTTTTTCAAAACAGACATAAGCGCCTTTTCAACATCTTAGCAGACAGACGCAGCTTGTCGCTTTCTGACATTTTTGCCAAAAAAATGTATGCAAAGCCCTCATAAATTAATAAACTTACTAGATATACCTTTAATTGTGTCAAATAGGTGCATTACAGGCCAATTGTGTATACCAGGTGTCAGGTATGGCTAATTTTGTGTCCACAACCCTAATAAAAGAATTTAAATTACCTATATTGCATCATAAAACTTTCAAATATTTAAAAATCATTTAAAAAGTTACAAGAAAAGTCAAAATACAACATAATTCAACATTTCTCACACTTTCAAATCATTGTGTTAGAAAAAAAGTATGTCTCTTTTCACTTTTACCACATGCAGAATCTAGCTTTAGGTCATATACCACTATTGCATTTCCCATAGGTCTCCATTATAGCCTTTTGGCCTACAACCCCTATTCCTATATCGGAACGGATGAAAAAACCTAACTGTTTTTAAAGAACTATCTTAGAGACACTCAAAAATGACCAGCAAATTGGGGATAATCTGATGCTTTCAGCCTCTAATAGTTCACTGAAGGTGGCCACCCCCAGAATGGCAGTAAAGAAATTTTACTTTTTGCAAATATACTCTCAGTAAAATTGTATCCATAAAAATGCAAATTTCAGTCAAAATATCCTAAATCAACATGTTTTATGATGGAAACATAATATTTTGATGTTTTATGGGGATTTGTTATGATTTGGGTAATTTAATCCAATCAGAATCTACCTTACAATCTGACTATATGCCCTAATAGACCCTATACTTTTTTCAACCAATCAGAAGCCCCAAATCAATAGTGGTATCTGACCTAAATAGACATTCAAACCTAACTGAAGTTTGTTTTTTCTGGCTAAATTGTTTCATACATTCATTCTGAGGAAAACTGTGTCTTTTGATTTTAGAAAAAAATACTTTTCTACAAATTATGAGGGCTTTAAAGGGCTTCGGCTGATGTCAAATTCATGCGATTTTTACGCGTAAATCCAGAATCTTCAAAATGCCATATCTCGACAACCGTTCCAATCTTTTGTTTCAAATAAAGTGATTTTGAATTGATTTCATCAATAACATGTGATTTTCAACCAGTTGAAGCTCTCTTGAAAATCATTTCTACTGAAAAATGATATTTGTGATTTTCAGGGCTCAAAATAGCAGATTTTACCAAAAAATGCCATTGTTTTTGTATATATTCAAACTCTGCCTTCAAATGGATTAATTAACATTATGCAGCAGTTTATATATGTGAAACCATCAAGAAAATGCAACTTTTCACTTTAAAAATGACAAAAAATAATTCTGAGAATATTCTCCCCAACTCCATTTTTAAGGCCATGCCATGTTTTACAATATGCTCATTACACAAGATTGCCTGTAATTGTACAATTTAATGTATTTTTTTATTAGATATTGTTTGTGCCACCTTTACAGGTCATTTTCATGCAGCCATGCAGCCAAAAAGCACTGTTGACAGTACAGATCCATGAAAATTCATTAAAATGAAGGGGGTGGGGTAGATAAAAACTTTAAAAAAAAAAAGAAAATGTCATATTTTTTGCCAACTAAATTATTTAATTTGTAAAATGTATTAAACCGCATAACATATTTGCATATCAACACTAACCGTCAAGACGCGATGAACTCAGAGTCAGAGTTTACCTCAACAGCTTTTTCAAAACAGACATAAGCGCCTTTTCAACATCTTAGCAGACAGACGCAGCTTGTCGCTTTCTGACATTTTTGCCAAAAAAATGTATGCAAAGCCCTCATAAATTAATAAACTTACTAGATATACCTTTAATTGTGTCAAATAGGTGCATTACAGGCCAATTGTGTATACCAGGTGTCAGGTATGGCTAATTTTGTGTCCACAACCCTAATAAAAGAATTTAAATTACCTATATTGCATCATAAAACTTTCAAATATTTAAAAATCATTTAAAAAGTTACAAGAAAAGTCAAAATACAACATAATTCAACATTTCTCACACTTTCAAATCATTGTGTTAGAAAAAAAGTATGTCTCTTTTCACTTTTACCACATGCAGAATCTAGCTTTAGGTCATATACCACTATTGCATTTCCCATAGGTCTCCATTATAGCCTTTTGGCCTACAACCCCTATTCCTATATCGGAACGGATGAAAAAACCTAACTGTTTTTAAAGAACTATCTTAGAGACACTCAAAAATGACCAGCAAATTGGGGATAATCTGATGCTTTCAGCCTCTAATAGTTCACTGAAGGTGGCCACCCCCAGAATGGCAGTAAAGAAATTTTACTTTTTGCAAATATACTCTCAGTAAAATTGTATCCATAAAAATGCAAATTTCAGTCAAAATATCCTAAATCAACATGTTTTATGATGGAAACATAATATTTTGATGTTTTATGGGGATTTGTTATGATTTGGGTAATTTAATCCAATCAGAATCTACCTTACAATCTGACTATATGCCCTAATAGACCCTATACTTTTTTCAACCAATCAGAAGCCCCAAATCAATAGTAGTATCTGACCATATGCTTTTTTTCCAAACAATCGTAACATCATACCAATGAGCGGCCCTGGATTGTTTTGCGAGAAAATGCGATTTTTTTAATACACTCGAAGAACTCGTTTATTAATGCGACTGGATGAGGTATTCAGTGTATTTCATTGGTGAAGAATGAAATTAAACATATATGGATGTGCATCTTTCCCAAAAAAAGCGTTACAAAACTTAGCGATATGCTTCTTTTTGTATATGTCACCGGTTTTCGCGATTCCAAAAAACGAAAAAGTATTTAGTTCTGAATGTTTAATTTATATACAGGCCTTACACAACTGCATTTAAATGTTCTAAAATACACTAAGTGGATTTAAATGTTGGGCAAGGCAATTGCCTTTTGAAAATATGCTTGCTCTGAGGCTGAGAAATTTTATTTTAAAAATATTTCCAAAGAACATTTTTGAGCAATAGCACTGAGAGTGCCTTCTAATTAAAATAAGGCATAATTCATTTTACAACTAAAACCATCTCAGAGCAGATGGTGTATCTTAGAATTATATGGAGAAAAAATGGAAGGGTGGGGAATAGACTTCTGCTGACCACCCTTCGAAATCCAAAAGCGCGCTGTCTGTGTCAGCACCTGAACAAAATGCTGGGGAGAACCCTGGCTGAGCTGTTAGTTGAGGAGGCCTGGATGATTTAAAAGTATGGTGACCAGCTCAACCATGGTCATTAAGATTATCGTTGTTACCATGGTTGTCCAAAAACCATGCTTTTAAACCATGGTTTTAAAAGACAACCATGGTCAGAATCTCAACCATAGTCATCAATATTTACCATGGTCTGAGAGCATGGTTGACCATGGTTATTACATTGACCATGCTTACAAACTATGGTTTTGAAATTAACCATGGTCAAAAGCACTGCTGACCATGCTTCAACCTTGGTTCAACCATGGTTGACCATGCTTAACCATGCTAAGCATGGTCAACCATGGTCATCAGTTCGCAGGAGCCCAAATTGTGATGGCCCATAAAATGTGCAATAAAGGCA
>JAWPHD010012978.1:0-71848 GCA_037043455.1 Cyrtodaria siliqua
TGAGATGTTTGTTTTGCTACGTTGTTTTACGTCATTTTTAACACATGCTAAGAGTTATATATGACGGTCGACTTTTTATGGTGGAGGCAAACCACCAACTCTTTCCTGGTAGAACCAGTACTGTACACCTCCCGCCTTCCGTAAGTGTTGTGGAGCGCTAGAATGGCAATTTTCACAACAGAAGTAGTAAGCATTCATACAATCTTTCACGTCGACCTCGAGAGTGTGATGTCGATGTGATATTACTCAGTCTATAGAGTGTCGATTGCTACAACACTAGTAGCAGTATTCCACTGCCAGAGGGTTGTTTACTACGGTGTCCCATTAGGGCCATCGCGGTACATTGCAGCAATACAGATAAAATCGTTGTTTCGTTGTTTCGCGTTATCTTATATTGCAGTAATGTGCTGCGATGGCCCTAACGGGACACCGTAGTGTTACTTCAGTGAAAATCTTGAAGACAGTGATATAACTGCGGCCACTTAAACTCAATACACACCAGGCTGTGTGTGTCGACAAATATAATTTACAGTTTAATAGCTGAAGTTATCATGTGCAATAATTTCACGCATATCACCTATAATTATCCTGTTTATAATTTGTATCCTGTGACCATAATTAGTCCTGTTCAAATATTGTTAAATTGATTCTATCTGTGTCTGAATGTTTTTTGTTTTTTTCAAATAGCTGTTTATTATCATATAAACCGTTCTTGTAAAGAAGTTGTACTGCTTAATCATGCACCTATTGTCTGCTACTGCCGCGTCCCTTTCTGTGTAATGGCATTAGCAAACAGGTTCAATAATATTATTGCCAATAAAAAGCTTTTTTTCTTTTTCTTTTTCAATATTATACTGTTTATTATCAATATAACCGTGTTCGTATCACTTTTTATTCATGTTAAGGAATTGTAATGCAGTCAAACAGGCCCTTCTCTGTACCGCCCGCGTCCTTTTCGTAATAGCAAGCATGAGAACATAAATTCAATGATATTACTTCCTGGGATAATAAAGCCCTGTTACTACCAATAAAATTTAAACTTTTTTTCTTCTTTTTCCAATACAATGTTTATTATC
This sequence comes from Cyrtodaria siliqua, assembly GCA_037043455.1. Lineage (NCBI taxonomy): Eukaryota > Metazoa > Mollusca > Bivalvia > Adapedonta > Hiatellidae > Cyrtodaria > Cyrtodaria siliqua. The sequence continues at coordinate 1,077 of JAWPHD010012978.1, forward strand.
ACTAGTAGGCCCTTTTCTGTTCCACATCGTCCTTTTTGTCCTTTATTCTATGAAAATGATCCTTTTCTATGTTTAGTTTTAGTATCCATACATTTGGGTTCTTTTAACTTCATTCCGTAACCAGTTATCCAGATGAAAGATTGATATAAATTTCTCAACAACAATAGTAAATGAGAATGAAGAGTAACTGTTGTATTTGAAGTAGTTTCTTGTGAAATTGAAATGTCAAACTACGAACAATTCCTAAAGACTTCAACTTAGTAAGGTAAATGACAGCAGAAAGGAGGATACGGATAAAAAAAGTATACCCCTCCCACATTTTTTGCACAGAGGTAAGATCATAGGGTCATGAACAAATGAATCATCATGGACACCGAAGTAATATTTGTTTGTGGTTCTTGTGAAGAATATCTGACTCTTATAATTTACTTATTATTCTCACTATTGATGACCTGTTCAAAATAATGACAAAAAAACAAAAAATTGCTACTGACCTGAACATTTGACAGTCACAATGTCGTCCTTCAAAAACTTTGCTTAGCTCCCTAATTTGTCATGCTGTGGAGTGAGAGGCAAAATCATATTGAGACAAAAAGTTGTTCTAGGAGGTACACAGCCAGCTACTTCCCAGTAGCGTGAGGTGTCCGCCAATGTACTGGCTTGGGTCCGCTTGGTGCATAAAATTACACGTCAACGAACGGCGAGACGATTTTTTGATATATGCCGTCCTCTGACGGGTGCATCTATTCATAACTTTCACATCCGGTCAACTCCCGGTGGTTTGAGATATTCAGTACGTGAAAATAAAGGGGTTTGCCCAGACTTCATCCTCAATCTCTATATGAAAAATAAAAATATTATACCATGATTTAAATTAAATGTATCCATATTGGTGTTCACCAAAAGAAGACACATAGATGTATTCAAAAAATAAAGTTTTTAATATAATTATCACTACAAACTAGTTTTATAAAGGGTTAAAGTCAGTTGAGGACCAACGATAAACACCGATGAACACCGAGTTTACCCCCTACCAGAATGTGGAGGTCTTTTATTCTATTGATCACTGATTGGTCAAATTATTTTGATGATGTCATGTGAAAGTTATGAATAAACGTCCGTATGTGAAAAAAAAAAAGCACACAGAGACGCCAAAAAAATGAAACGATGGTCCGTTCTTCTTCCTTGCATATTTAAATGACCTACCAGGCATAATCAAATTCACGGCCCACTTTTTTGCCAAAGACTGCCTCCAGTATCATACAGAAAACTCGGCAACCTTACAAAATCGTCTTAATAATCTCTAGCATTGGAAACTAGTCTGCCAGATGCCATTAAAATTGCACAAATGCAAGACTAAGAAAAGATTTAGATAAGATAAAATTTATTTTGAGTCGGCAAGATATACAAACAATATGTATACAACATGTACAACATAAGCTCTTGACAAGCTTTTGAACCGACTATAAATAACATGTAATATATTTAGAACCATAGAATTTCGTGGTTGGAATGCGCTTTACTTAGCCGTAATTTATGGCAAAGAAATCGGTGTTTGACTGTCGCTTATATGAGTGAAACGGTACATGTGAAGTGAAGCAGTCTAAAATATTATCACCTACTGAAATTAGATAAAATCTCAACATCTCTGAAATGGAAAATTATGAATAGGCGTAACACAAAAGCGCAAAGCAACTAAAGATAATACAAGCAGTTAACTTAATCGTACAATGTATTACAAAAACGCAAAGACAGCTAGATAAATACACGGACAGTTAAATTAGACAAAATACAAAGACGCAATAAGCAACTAAATACTATGGCACAGAACTGTAGAATTGTTTACCATTTCGATTTGGACTATAAATATGACTTAAAATATTAATTTAGAATATATATATAATACTTCATGATTTACAGGCAGCACATCTGCATTTTTGTCCATCCCAATGAGATATCTGATGTTTGATTTGGCTAAAGTTATTAATATGTCTAAATTCCTCAGGCAATGAATTCCACAGTACTGGGGCAGCATATCTAAATGAATTCTTACCAAAATGAGGAGTTCTTACTTGAGGTACTTGAGTTTTGATAAAAGGTTTTGTAGTGTAAATTAATTTTGCGATTGTTTGGTGGGTTAGTTTATTTAAGTGTCAACCCTGACTACTGAGTATTGTAAGAGTATTAAATCACGTACGATGAGTATAGAAAACCATTTAGGTAACATGAACCCTCAGGCCATGAGTTCCATGGCAAAATACTTAAAGAATGCAAACATGCAGTTTCTCAGATTCTCACTATAATCTTCCAAACATGTAACACGATCCAATGGAATAATTATGGATGGCTGAAAACATGCAGATGTCAGCCCTGCATGCAAGCAATACAGGGCTCAAAATTAACACTTGGGCTAGTAAAAATGCTGCCTGGCTACCAAATGTTTATGTTTGGGTAGTCCGATGGGCTAGTAAAAAATGTATTCAAATAAGAAATTTATAAATTGTAAAATGATAGGTTGTGTAGTGAGAGCACTTTCTTACCTAACCTTTTAAAAAGCTGATACAATTGCTTCAATAATCAAAATGAGTGTTTTCCTTTCTTTTTATTTCTTTTTCTCTCGAAAAGTCTTGATCGAGATGCTTTGATGTGCTTGAATAACCTTGCATACATGAGAAATTTGGAGATACCTTCAAAATGCATTTAAAACTCGTGAAAAGAAACAGAAACTCAAATTAAAATATACTTTTCTGTTTAATATTATATTGGGCTAGTAAATTTTGAGCAGGTCTAGTGATTTTACCCAAATACTAGAGAGATGGTCTAGGCAACTACTAGACAGATGGTCTAGTCAACTACTAGACCGGTGGTCTACTCAACTACTAGACCGATGGTCTAGTCAACTACTAGACCGGTGGTCTACAAAACTACTAGACCAGTGGTCTAGTCAACTACTAGACTGATGGTCTAGTCAACTAATAGACCAGTGGTCTAGTCAACAACTAGACCGGTGGTCTAGTCAACTACTAGACCACCGGTCTAGTAGTTGACTATGGTCTAGTCAACTACTAGTAACTAGTTAATTTCTAGCCTTGCATTATCATGAAACAACTTGAAAGAAACTTCATCCTTCACAACCTACACGTCTTTCATTCTGCTTTCGACAAATTATCACAAAAAACTATTACACAAAATGGAATACTGTGGCATTATCAGCAATGCTTATAGTTGGGTCACTAATTTCCTCTCTCAGATAACCTAGAAGGTCAAAATTCAAACAAAGCACCAGTCACTTCAGGAGTACCTCAAGGCCATATACACTTCCTAAAATTCTAAGATACTAGTACATAATTTATATACTAGTACATAATTTATATAACAGTCCAGGGCTGTACAAATAAATTTGTTAGCCACTAGTCCATGTAGTCCGGGACTAGTCACCCTGTCAAAAGTGACTAGTCCCAAAAAATGGACACAAGTTCTGAATTCTTTAGATTTCTCGATATGTTAAAACTGCGTCTTGCATACTCATTACAATTCATTATATACACAGTAAAGGAAACAGACTTATTTACTCTTCAGACAATTAATATATGTTTCAGTGGTATAGATTGTAGACTGTCATTGGGTGAAACAGTAGCAATATAGATATTGCGTTTCATATTACAGTTCAGATAATCATTTAATTTAGAGAAAAAAAAGTCATAACTTTATATAGGTAAAGGGCTACAGATGAGATTCTTAACTTTATTACCATTTTACCTAATGCAAAAAATAAATAACATGTAAATCAATATAAACATTTTATTTTTATGTTTTTGTCCACTACAACAGATGATTTTGACTTTGATTGGCTGTGTATCATTCTACATGTTTCCTCTTTTTATTTTTACTTTCCCTTTCGCTTTAACTCTGAATATTTTCCTTATTTTTAACACTGAAAAAGTTCAACAAACTCATTTTTAGCTCTACTGGCCGAAGGCCAGCAGAGCTTATGGGATGCCGAGTTGTCCGTCGTCCGTTGTTAACTTTTGTCTCGTTAAGACGATAGGGCCTTCATTTTTCATCCGATCTTTACCAAACTTTAACAGGTTGTTAATATTAATGAAAGCTCGGATGGGTTCGAAAACCAGCCAGATCGGACAAGTTACAGCAGAGTTTTGGCCCTTGATTTAGTTAAAAATGCTATATTGCTAAATTTTGCCTCGTTAAGACGATAGGGCCTTCATTTTTCATCCTATCTTTACCAAACTTTACCACATTGTTAATATCAATGAAAGCTCGGACAAGTTCGAAAACCAGCCAGATCGGACCAGTAACAGCGGAGTGATGGTCCTTGATTTAGTTAAAAATGCTATGTTTTGCATCGTTAAGACGATAGGGGCTTCATTGTTCATCCAATCTTTACCAATCTTTATCAGATTGTTAATGTCGTTGAAAGCTCGAACAAGTTTGAAAAACAGCCATATCGGAGCAGTAACAGCGAAGTTATGGCCCTTGATTTAGTTAAAAATGCTATATTTTGCCTCGTTAAGACGATAGGGGCTTCATTGTTCATCCGATCTTTACCAAACTTGATCAGATTGTTAATATCAATGAAAGCTTGGACAAGTTCGAAAACCAGCCATATCGGACTAGTAACAGTGGAGTTATGGCCCTTGATTTAGTTAAAAATGCTATATTTTGCCTCGTTAAGACTATAGTGGCTTCATTGTTCATCCGAACTTTACCAAACTTAATCAGATTGTTAATATCAATGAAAGCTCGAACAAATTCGAAAACCAGCCATATCGGACCAGTAACATCGGAGTTATGGCCCTTGATTTACTTCAAAATGATATATTTTGTCTCGTTTTCATCCGATCCTTACCAAACTTCATCAGATTGTTAATGTCTATGAAAGCTTGGTCAGGTTCGAAAAAACAACCAGATCGGCCCAGTAACAGCAGAGTTATGGCCCTTGATTTTGTTAAAAATGCTATAATTTGCCTCGTCGTACGATAGGGCCTTCATTTTGCATCTGATCTTTGCCAAACTTTATCAGCTTTTACGACTGTCTTTTTTATATTATTATTTTATTTTTTTTTTATATTTTTTTAAATTATTATTATTTTTTTTTTCATACTTTTTTATTTGGAAATTATTCCTTTTTATATATACATATTTTTTTATTTTGCCCGAAACTTTCAAAAAAACGTAAATGGCAGTCACTTGCTTCATTGATGTTATAAGAGCCATGTTAGGCAGTAGAACGTCCACAGGCCCTTTTGGGCCTCTTGTTGAAATAGCACTGCCGAATACGATAGCTAATTAATTAACGTGTTAGTGTTATTGTTTCAGTGTATCGCCATTTTCAGCTCACCACGTGACGAACAGGTTTCATTGGCTAGCCGGTCTGGATTAAAATAGATTGGGTCAATTGACTGGATAATGTCGACAATGCCGACTGACAATTAAAGTAATTTGGAGGCGGGACTTCCGGCATGGTTGATTGTTGATAAAATTGCCTGGGGTAATCGCTGCTCGCCGCTGTGGATGCTAATTGCATTACATAACAGCGAGCGCAATTAAAGGATTAGGTTGAGAATTGTGCTGGGGTTGTTTTATGACAGGTGGCCGACATTGTTAATTGGACAAATCTGGGACTGAAATATTTCAATCAGTGACATGCCCGACTTTCTCTTTTTTTAAAATTGGACTAGTCCGGGACTGAAATCTTTGAAAAAGTGACACCCCCGACTTTGGTTTTGGACTAGTCCCGGGCGTCGGGCTACAGGATTTGTACAGCCCTGAACACTATTTTATTTCCATAATGTTTCCCATGATAGGGAGAAATATTTGCAAACAACCAAGGACAGACAACCTTCGGACGAACTACAGCAGGGCGCCTAGCTATGATGAGAGACACAGAAATCAAACGTATGCATTCACTTCCTAAATAGGATAGCTGCAACACATGCTGATATACTGTATCACTACATCATAACACACTCGTCTGGAGGCACAATTAACATATACACACATGCCTACATACAATTATAGCTTATATGAGTGGGATCACATATAAGGATTCAACCACACTGACATATATATAATATAAATCAGCAGATAACACATACTTCTCCATGAAGACTTTCAGATGCTAAGTTTCGCTTTAGGACTAAAATGTTAAAAGGTGTTTTCTCTACGCTTCAGATCAAACCCCTCGACTAACCTTGACCTTAACTTTACACTCAAATGGACAACCAATAGTTTCCCCAGTTTTCTGTAAATTATTTATCTCTGAATATACTTTTTAAAAATACCCAAATTAAAGATAGATATATACACCCCTACGACCCCAACAAAACAAACCCTTGTTGTGAATGAACAAAACCTCAGAAGACGAGACAGCTATTTATTTATTTTAAAGGTGGAGGGGTGAGGGGGTGCTTCTATTAGGGGAGGTGTTGCAGGAAATACGGTATTTACTAAATTTTTAATTTTGGCTGAATTTATTATTTTCAAACTTTCAGTACAAGAATCCCGACATAGCAAAGCGTGATGTGCTGAATGTATTTACATCATTTAATGATCTGAGACCCAAGTTAGATGATTACGGTAAGTGTCCCATGATCCCATCATGAATGTGTGGGGTTTTTTTAAAGTAAATTTGATACTTACATACATTTGGTAGTAAACAAAATGGTTATTTCACAGCTTACTTTACTGTTTTGTTGGTAGCAATAAATCTTACCTAAAAACACTTGAGCTGGCATTGATAATATCCGGGTTAGGGAGCATCATTGCTTACTGAGACTGTCATGACAGCCAAAGGGAGCATCATTGCTTACTGAGACTGTCACGACAGACAAAGGGAGCATCATTGCTTACTGAGACTGTCACGACAGTCAAAGGGAGCATCATTGCTCACTGAGACTGTCACGACAGACAAAGGGAGCATCATTGCTTACTGAGACTGTCACGACAGACAAAGGGAGCATCATTGCTTACTGAGACTGTCACGACAGTCAAAGGGAGCATCATTGCTTACTGAGACTGTCACGACAGTCAAAGGGAGCATCATTGCTTACTGAGACTGTCACGACAGTCAAACAAAGGGAGCATCATTGCTTACTGAGACTGTCACGACAGCCAAAGGGAGCATCATTGCTTACTGAGACTGTCACGACAGTCAAAGGGAGCATCATTGCTTACTGAGACTGTCACGACAGACAAAGGGAGCATCATTGCTTACTGAGACTGTCACGACAGTCAAAGGGAGCATCATTGCTTACTGAGACTGTCACGACAGACAAAGGGAGCATCATTGCTAACTGAGACTGTCACGACAGTCAAAGGGAGCATCATTGCTTACTGAGACTGTCACGACAGACAAAGGGAGCATCATTGCTTACTGAGACTGTCACGACAGTCAAAGGGAGCATCATTGCTTACTGAGACTGTCACGACAGACAAAGGGAGCATCATTGCTTACTGAGACTGTCACGACAGTCAAAGGGAGCATCATTGCTTACTGAGACTGTCACGACAGTCAAAGGGAGCATCATTGCTTACTGAGACTGTCACGACAGTCAAACAAAGGGAGCATCATTGCTTACTGAGACTGTCACGACAGACAAAGGGAGCATCATTGCTTACTGAGACTGTCACGACAGTCAAAGGGAGCATCATTGCTTACTGAGACTGTCACGACAGACAAAGGGAGCATCATTGCTTACTGAGACTGTCACGACAGTCAAAGGGAGCATCATTGCTTACTGAGACTGTCACGACAGACAAAGGGAGCATCATTGCTAACTGAGACTGTCACGACAGTCAAAGGGAGCATCATTGCTTACTGAGACTGTCACGACAGACAAAGGGAGCATCATTGCTTACTGAGACTGTCACGACAGTCAAAGGGAGCAGTCATTATTATTCTCTAGAATGGCAAACTTCCGATAACATAATCAGGACTATGTACATGTGCATATCCAACATTTCCTGTACTCTTCCATTTTGAGCAATTTTCTTCTGTAAAAAAGCATCATTTTGTGCATAGCTTTAACCTTGAACCCGCTTAGCATGACTATAATAGCCTTTGCGACCATTGTAAACCCAGATCAGAGGCTGATCAGGGTTTACAATGTCTGGCTGCTGATCATTCTTTTTCCCCAAAACACCCCTTTGTCACATAAATGGAATGGGCTTAATTCCAAGAAAGAACAGTCCATTATATATATGTAGCAGGTTAAGTGTTATTTATTACTCAATTTTATTTCAGTGTTCAATGATGGGACGAGGAAGACATTGCTCCAGTTAGATGGCACCATACCAGTCAATTATAAAGGTAACATTTGTTTGTTTGGCGGCCTCTGTTACTCAGTGCAGACCTCTGTCTTGAGTTGATTTTGGGCCCTGGCAGTGGCATGGTTAGGGAAGTGGGTTTGGGCCCAGGCAGTGGCATGGCTGATGGGAAGTGGGTATGGGCCCTGACAGTGGCATGGCTGATGGGAAGTGGGTTTTGGGCCCTGGCAGTGGCATGGCTGATGGGAAGTGGGTATGGGCCCTGGCAGTGGCATGGCTTATGGGAAGTGGGTATGGGCCCTGGCAGTGGCATGGCTGATGGGAAGTAGGTTTGGGCCCTGGCAGTGGCGTGGCTGATCGGAAATGGGTATGGGCCCTGGCAGTGGCAGTGGCATGGCTGATGGGAAGTGGGTTTGGGCCCTGGCAGTGGCATGGCTGATGGGAAGTGGGTATGGGCCCTGGCAGTGGCATGGCTGATGGGCAGTGGGTATGGGCCCTGGCAGTAGCATGGCTGATGGGAAGTGGGTATTGGCCCTGGCAGTGGCATGGCTAATGGGAAGTGGGTATGGGCCCTGGCAGTGGCATGGCTTATGGGCAGTGGGTATGGGCCCTGGCAGTGGCATGGCTAATGGGAAGTGGGTTTGGGCCCTGGCAGTGGTATGGCTAATGTGGGTTCTCTGTTGTTTTCTGTCTGTCAGATGTGCAAATAATTCAGTAAAAACGTACAATGTTCACAGAACAAGTATTCTTTGCAATGCCTTAAAGTTCCTCATGAAACCACCCAGGTCTGTGTTTTCATAGGTCAAGGTCACATACTTTTAAAGGTCTAATGTCAAATTCTGTATCCTAGCTATTTATCTATTGTTTGATTCCAATAATATATTAGCTCGACTATTCGAAGAATAAGAGAGCTTATGTAATCACGTTGGCGTTGGCGTCCCACATCAAGGTTTGCGTGTAAGCTGTGTTAACAAGTCTATATCTCTTACATTTCTTATCCTAGCACAACCAAATTTGGCCATGGGCTTCCTTATAGCATTATCTTAAGCGCTGCATAAGCAATTTTGGTTCCTGTAACCCATGGGCTCCCATGGAACTCAAATTATGAAATGTGTCCCATTTCACATCAAATTTTGCGTGTAAGCTGTATTTACAAGTCTATAACTCTTACAATTCTTACCCTAGCACAATCATATTTGGCCATTAGCTTCCTTATAGCATTATCTTAAGGGCTGCTTTAGTAATTTTGGTTCCTGTAACCCCTGGGCTCCCATGGAGCCCAAATTCTGATAGCCCTTAAAATGTGTCTGTTTCACATCAAATTTTGCGTGTTAGCTGTGTTTACAGGTCTATATCTCTTGCATTTCTTGTCCTAGCTGAACTAAATTTTGGAATTGGTTTCCTTATAGTATGTTTGGTAATTAATGTTGTCTATCGCAAATTCTGGGCTCCCATGGAACCCAAATAGTGATGGCCCATAAAATGTGCAATAAAGGCAGATCTAGGTTTGATTGATTGATTGAATTGGATTTTATAGTCGCACCAACAGCTACGGTCATATTGCGACTTTCCAGCTTCCATTGGTGGAGGAAGACCCCAGGTGCCACTCCGGGCAATTTTCGTGCACGGGCGGGCACCTGGGTAGAACCACCGACGTTCCGCAAGCCAGCTGGATAGCTTCCTCACATAAAAATTCCTAGGCCCCTGACGGATCGAACCTACAGCGGTGAGGGGCAAGTGATTTAAAGTCAGAGAGATCTAGGTTTGCATGTAAGCATGTATATATCTATAAATTGGGTTTGGGATTTCTTATAGCATTATGCATCTTATTCATACTTCACTCATATTGGGGCATAGGCTCCCCCCCCCCCCACTCCTCCACCCCCTTTTTTTTTCTTTTTCATATTTCTGTGTTGTTTTGGTCGATTCTTACACATATATGTCTGTCGCCCACTCCCCCACACCACCTCGCCTTCTGTTGTGTTTTAGTCGATTTTTACACATAAGTTGCCCCCTCACCCCCCCCCCCCCCCCCCCCCCCCCCCCCCCCCACTCCAATATTTTTATTTTGTTTTACCATATTTCTGTGTTTTTCTTACATAGCTTCTTACACATATATACATATTGCCCTCACCACCCCCACTACCCCCACCACCAACCCCCACTCAAAACTTGATTTTTTTTATATATTTTTTTTTTTTACATATTTCTCTGTAGTTTTGATCAGTTCTTACACATAGCTATGTTGCAACTCTCACCCCACCCCACATTGTTTTAGCCTTGTTTTCTGATGGTATATACTAGCTATATAATTTATTATTCTCTGAAAAATCGAATAGTCGAGCTGCGCTGTTCTCCGACAGCTCTTGTTTTATAATGTATCTACCATGAGGCGATGTGACTAAACACATTGAAGTGGTCATCATTTGCACAGTTGATATACTAGAGTGAATTAAGGTATAAAGTCTCTGCTTTATTACGCTCCCAGAAGCCATGTAATGTGATAATATAGATTTATACTCGTACACTGTGATATGTCCAATACACACCCTACATTCCTTCCCACTCTTGTTTGATTCTTAAAGGGACTGTAGCGACACAGCCGATCATTCGAAGGTTCTGTCGATATGGAAGCCACCATTGTGAGAGCTATGACTTCACAGTGCTAAATGACTGCATATGGATATTTATGAAAATGAACATTTACTCATTTATAGGGAAAATGACAGCAGCTGCATATATAACGTGTATACTTAATGACAGTAATGCTTTATATGTCAGACCAGCAACGGATTTTGCATCCATTTTCTAAATACTTTAAATTACATTTATCCATATTCCATATAAGGTGATTTGGAACTATGATGTCTAGTTCTCAAAATGGTGGCTCCCATATCCGTTTTAGAACATTAACCTTCAAATGGTCATATCTTTTTTGTTTATCATCCGATTTTAATAATGTTTTCACCTTTTTCCCAGTTTTTTTAGATCTGTCAATTATAGCTCTTTAGTACAAGGTTAATGCCATTTATTACATTTACATGGGTGAAAGAATGGGATTTTTCAGTGAAAGAATATTCATAATCGCTAAATATTAATAACTAACTCCGAACACAAAAAAAAACCTGCTACGTTGAGTATCTCGACGTCATCTGCCTGTACCGCTAGATAAAGCGAATAATTCTGGTTAAAATCATACATTATCTGATTAAAAATGTAATAAATAGATTATTTAACTGTTGTGATGGATTATATGGAAATCCTTCACTCGATGGTAGGCGTCTACCATCTCGTGAAGGATTTCCCTATAATCGATCCAAGCAGTTAAATAATCGTTATATAATAGTAGATATTAGTTAGTTTCATCACCATGTGTAACTGTTATATGCTATGTGTTGATGGATGTTTCCTTTATACAGGGGCAGTGTACAACATACCAATATGTATCTGGCTGGGGGACACGCATCCCTACAACCCCCCGATGGTTTACGTGAAACCTACATCTACGATGCTGATTAAGTCTGGCAGAAATGTGGATCAGAATGGCAAGGTAGACCTGCCGTATCTGAGAGAATGGAGATACGTAAGTACTGCACTGTTTAACATGTTTAATGCATTCCTGTAGTGATGCATTGTATGACATTTTTGTTTGTGAAAACAGGTTGCCTGCCGTCACCTTTGTTTAAAGCGACACACGGCAATCTGGAAGTATCTATCAATCATTACAATTAGCGACTCGATTATATCAAGCATACTCTGTTCAATTTTAGCCTGCTCTCATAAATTGAAACAAAAGGTATTACAACTTGGAGTTTTCATTATTATTTCTTGGTTATTCCTCCATTGGTTTGAATATATTATTGGTGCAATATAGTTAGTAATTAGTAATGCTGGTATTCAGATAGCTTGCCTTCAATTCAAGTACTTATTCATAATGGTTTTGAAATACGCAAGTTCTGTAGAAAAGCTAACTGGATGCCATGTTCGAAAGCTAACTGGATGCCACGTTTTTTAACAAAATCAAGATTGCTATGTATCTCTTCAAACATAAACCATTTTTTTAAGGTTATTGAATAACATCAAGTCATAAAATGTTATATGAACTTAAGAAGGCCTAGTGAATTTCCTGTTTATCCTATCGATACTGTAACTGACAGGGACTGGAGGTGATTTGGCAGGGTGATAGGTGTCGGTCCAGATTCAGTTTCATATAAAATGTTGATATACATTAAACTGAGGCAGGAGTTACCTTCGGTTTAACTATTGTTAAGATTTGCGTACGGTGCGCATAAGGGTTTTTGCCGTCAGATCAAAGCACCGCGCTCTGGTTTTTAAGCATAGCGGCGCAATTTAGGCACCGCGGGATGTAAGATTTTGGCAGTCAAGCGCAGCGGCTCCTCTATGCTTAAATGGCCTGTGGAGAACCCTGTGGTGTAATTCGTATTTGTATCGACACCCATTATGGTGGTGTAATTCGTATTTGTATCGAACCCATTATGGTGGTGTAATTCGTATTTGTATCGATACCCATTATGGCGGTGTAATTCGTATTTGTATCCACGCCCATTATGGTGATGTAATTCGTATTTGTATCGACACCCATTATGGCGGTGTAATTCGTATTTGTATCCACGCCCATTATGGTGATGTGATTCGTATTTGTATCGACGCCCATTATGGTGGTGTAATTCGTATTTGTATCGACACCCATTATGGTGATGTGATTCGTATTTGTATCGACACCCATTATGGTGATGTGATTCGTATTTGTATCGACACCCATTACGGTGGTGTAATTCGTATTTGTATCGACACCCATTATGGAGGTGTAATTCGTATTTGTATCGACACCCATTATGGTGGTTTGATTCGTATTTGTATCGACACCCATTATGGTGGTTTGATTCGTATTTGTATCGACACCCATTATGGTGGTGTAATTCGTATTTGTAACGATGGTGGTGTAATTCGTATTTGTATCGACACCTATTGTTCTTCCACATCACCTCCAGTCCTTTATTAAAAAAGAGACACACACACTTTAGTGCATGCAGGATCTTACATGAGTACTCATTCATTATTGAATTTATTAAACAAGTTGGCAAAATGATATTATGCGAGGCTCTTGAGAACGAATGTTATATTCTATTTATTACATAACTCAATTATCGACTTTTATTGCATTTTGCCTGTCGCTTTAACAAGCAAAACCGACATAAACCGTGGGAATAGGATCATAGTCATTATCAATTTTTTTGGACAGCGCATACTAGGCTTATTTGCATACTTATATACCTAGTGGTATATCGAAAATTTAGAATGGTGTTATTCCACTCTCACACCGTAAGTTATGTGATAAAATGTAATAAATTATTAAGTATAATTTTGCAGATATAATTTTATTTTATATGAAAAGGCAAATGCTGAACAAGGCAGGAACATTTGTTTCTGAGTTACTGGTCCTACATTATATTTGAATTGTCAAATTAATAAATTGTTAAAGAATTCATCTGAATTTCTAATCATCCTGAATCAATGAGCACTCGTCATGGGGAGCGGACGAGTGGAATTTTCGTGCCCTGGCTCAAAAATTAATTCATGCTCATTGCATTGCAATTGGTTCATTTTGTAAAACTATCATGACAGTATTATATCATATACATGTAATAGAATCACTGACTGTATATGTAACTTGTGTATTCCAGCCCAACTCTGACCTTCTGGGTATGATACAGATACTGACGATAGTATTTGGTGAGGAACCTCCAGTGTACTCTCGTGCTGCGGCGGCCCAGCAGAATAGGTATCCACCCCAGGGTCAGACACCCTACCCCCCTGCTGGAGGTAAGTGATTCATAGATAGTTGGTATGGAAAAAACTGTAATCCTTCATCTAGTCAGTAATATGTCTGTTACTGGGTTCAGGTTTATGATTGCCAACTGTGTTTCCTTGATAGCTAGGTTGGTGAGGGCTAGCAGGGTAAGCTAGAAGCCCTGAATTTCAGTTTTCATCACATGTTAGATTTGGTGCCCACGTCTGGTATGAAAATAATTCTGACAGTCGACCAAAAATGAATTCTCTGTCTTCAGAAATGTTGAAAGAATACGTAACCTGTGTACTCGGTAGCTTAGTGGGAAGGGCGCTAGCACGGTAAACTAGAGACCATGGGTTTGAGGCACGGTTTTAGATCAATAATCTTATATATTGGTTTATAAAATGCATGCAAACAGGTCACTGTGCATGTAACAGTTTGTTCAGTTCCATTTTGTTAACCAGGTTTTCCTTGGAGATTGGGGTATGTTGGCGGGAGTGTGTGAGTGCGGTGTCAAACTCTTGAGGTCAATGGTGTCAAACTCTTGAGGTCAAGGTCACTGTTATAAAAAATAGACAAACTGTTCCACTCAAGAACTTAAGTTTGGGATTGCATTTGGGGTCACGGTTAAGGTCATTGTTACTAAAAATAGGAAAACGGTTTCTGCTCAATAACTTTAGTTGGGAATGAGAAACTTGCTGTGTATGTGCCTTTTATGAAAAGGAAGCTTGCGGTTGCAGTTGGGGTCACTAAGGTCAAGGTCACTGTTACTAAAAATAGAAAACAGTTTCCGCTCAATAACTTAAGTAAGGAATGTGGTATTAGAATGAAACTTGCTGTGTAGGTAGGTTATATCAAAAGGAAGTTTGGGATTGCATTTGGGGTCACTGGTTTACTAAAATAGAAAAACGGTGTCCGCTCAATAACTTTAGTTGGGAATGAGATATTGGAACGAAACTTGCCTTTAGTTACTTCATTTTCATCCCACTGGTATTGTAATAGCATTTCAAATGGAAAACGTGGTTTTCGTGGAATTTCCACGTTTCTTGTGTGAACTTTTACCATTTGGAAAAACTATATATACAATTGAAAACTCAATAAAAAGTTTCGGGTAGGGGCAAAAATAATGGGTATGTAGGTAAAGGCCAAACAAATAATATTTTAATTTAGGCCTTAGACTGTGTGTTTCCTGTTTACTTTATTTAGATTTTTCTGTAAATAGGAGGTTTTCCAATGCCAACGCCTGGAATGGGTGGTGCTCCATATCCAGCCCAGAACACTCCCTACCCATCCATCCCACCAGGAGGTTACCCCCAGCAGCAAGGATCATACCCGGGACAGTTCTCAGGTTTGTACCATGTGACATATGTTTATCACATAATCAACGGATGTGCAGTTGTTTTAATATTTTTATGATTTGAATGGTGGTTTTCATCATTTTAGCACATGCTAGGCCATATATGACGATCGATTGTTTTGTGGTAGAGGCAGACCACCCCATTTTTCCTGGGTAGAACCAGTACTGTATACCTTCCGCCATCCGTAAGAATCAACACTTTCTTACTTATTTTATGAAGTGTTTTCTTTATTAGAATTTTTAGAATTGTGCAAATGATTTTGCAAAGTCTTAATTTCTTTGTAATAATCATTAAAAGAATAAAAATGGTGACTATCACTAGTACTGCTTGTAGTCATACATTAGTGAACTACCACATAAGAAAAGTATAATATCTTAACAATTCACATGGATATACATCTTCAGGAATCTGTTATTCTGGGGTCTACGGGATGTTATCTAGTATGGATGCCCAGGGCCAAACCCTTCTTCACAGCAGGAAAATCCTGTAGCAGTTGGTATTTTACCCTTCAAAGCTCAAATGTAACATATGAATATATATGGTATTTACAAAGTTTGATGGAATAATGAGCATGTATAGAAGATATAGTTAATATGTAAATATCTGTTCTCATTGGTATAAGTTGTAATGAAAACTGCTTTTCAGGGTACCCCGCCCAGGTATCGGGTGGTTACACAGGCTACCCCCAGGCATCTGGTTACCCAGCCACCACTGCCAGCTCTGGTTACCATAGCAACACATCACCAAACTACCCACCCCCATATCAAGATACTACGGCCAATAGTTATCCTTCTACAAATTCATCATGTGAGTATTTTTGTTTTTTCTGTGGCAGAAATGTTTTCTATCATAATTAGAAAGCAGCAGTCTCCCAGAATTTGAGAAAAAGTGTTAATTCTGTCTGTTAAATATTGAGAATTCAGTATTTCTAATAATAATGGATGAAAATATAAAGCGTAGTATTGTCATATTTACTTAATTAATTGATGAAATCTTACATCTTTTCCAAAATGAGAAATAAGCACTCTTTCTCCCCCAAAAAATGCACAGACATGGGCCTCTTTCCAATTTTGTGGGAAAAAGCCCAGGATTGGTGTCGATCCAAATACGAATGAAAACCATCGCAATGTACGTCAGTTTCGTCAGATTTAAAATAAGATGCATTTACTGTCTGTTTATGTATTGTTTATGAAAATATTTGGTCTGGAAAACTTGTTAAGTCATACATATTAATTCATATGGGGTTTATATTGCTAGCAGTTGTACATATAATTCAATAAAAGTTTAATTTGATCACAAAATAAAAGTTAATAAAAATCAATATATGAATAAATATTAATGATCTATACAACAAAATCTTAACCAAGTCGTCAAGTTTTCCAGACCACACTGTTTCATAAACAATAATTAAATCAGATGGATCATGGGGCCTAGTTTAGTGCATAATTATGCAACTGGAACGCATTATGATCCAAGGTTTTACTAGTATTTCGAATGACACCAGTGATTGTTATAGATCGCCCCCAGTCCCATCAATGCATCTGCTCTTTCTTTGTCTTGTACATTGCAATATAAAAAGGTTTGTTTATCTGTTCAAATAGTGACATATAATCTTATCAGAACAATCACTTCTCTCTCTTTTAGCACAATACATGTGAATGAATGGACGAACGAACAAAATGTGTGATTGTGATGTTTAGAATTTCTGAATGAGCCTGACTAGAATTATTGTCATTTTTAACTTGTAAAATCAAAGTATATCTGTTATGAATTATGAAAGAGTTATTTGATACTATAGATTTTAGTCTTGTTTTAGATTTCCTAAAAGAAATCAGACTATATAAATCATTATAATGTGTTCTTATATATATTTACTTGTTTATATACCCGTTGACGGGCATTTGTTGATTTACATGTAGAGTTTGTGTTACTACCATATCATCCCTTATTTTTAATAGTTTTATCTTTATATATTTACATTAGTTTTTAATTACTACTTAATTTCTTCATCTTTCATCGGTTTTTGCGCACAATATGACCTATTTATGTGTCGACGTGCCGTAAAACACCATTCATTCATTCTGTTGTGAATTAATCTTAAACCATGACATTTATTTGCGTTTCTGAAAGCTTGACAAACTCTTGAGACTTAATGGCTCTATTGACGAACATACTATCACCCGTGTTAAAAAAAGGTTATTTCATTACAGTAAGAAAACTTACAGTTAGGTATATTGATATACTATTCAGACTGTTCAAAATTATACAGAACTTCATGATTGTTAGGTTTATTTTTATGCCCTGCGACGAACGTGGAGCGATCATGTAGTGTTATCTTGTTCATCCTGCCATTCGTGTATAAAGGTTACATTCAAAGTCTACTTCTCAGACACCTGAGGCGAAAAGAGCTTTCAAACTGCACTCATGTTACTAATCACTATTTGACATTAGTATATTCCTAACAAAAGTAGGGCAGTATGAATGCCCTTGACCTATTTTTTTGCACTACCTATTTTTAGCACTTAACTTACATTGAAGTTTTATTTAATGTGACTGACAGCGCTAATCAAGGCATCCGTGTCCCATGGACACATTTTTGTTTATATTTAAAATTTTAAAATGATACTACATTTTCAGCAGCCTCGCCCGCTATGACTGGGAACCAGACTGTGAAAGAGGAACATATAAAGGCGTCCCTCCTGTCAGCAGTGGGAGACAAGATGAAATGGAGGCTGAAGGAAACGTTTGCTCAAGCACAGGTTTGTATGTTGTGACAAGTGACCATGCTCCAACATCTTCTCAATATTTATACCTCCGCTTTCACAAAGTGAAGTAGGGGCTATACAGGAATCATGTTGTCCGTAACGTCCTGTCGCATCACGTCCCAACTTGTGTCCCTTCGCATAACACATTTTTATTGAATTCCTCAAACAGTTGAATGGGTTGTTCCCAAACTTCATATACGCATTACAACTGATGACCTTATGTCCCTCTACATCACCCATTGTTAATTGCATAATTTATTACAGAGTTATGGCCCTTTGTTTGACTTAGAATTTAAGCGGGGGTATTCATCACCTTCAGTGATAGTTGAATAGTTGAATTTAAGCGGGGTATTCATCACCTTCAGTGATAGTTGAATAGTTGAATTTAAGCGGGGGTATTCATCACCTTCAGTGATAGTTGAATAGTTGAATTTAAGCGGGGTATTCATCACCTTCAGTGATAGTTGAATTTAAGCAGGGTATTCATCACCTTCAGTGATAGTTGAATAGTTGAATTTAAGCGGGGTATTCATCACCTTCAGTGATAGTTGAATAGTTGAATTTAAGCGGGGGTATTCATCACCTTCAGTGATAGTTGAATAGTTGAATTTAAGCGGGGTATTCATCACCTTCAGTGATAGTTGAATAGTTGAATTTAAGCGGGGTATTCATCACCTTCAGTGATAGTTGAATAGTTGAATTTAAGCGGGGGTATTCATCACCTTCAGTGATAGTTGAATAGTTGAATTTAAGCGGGGTATTCATCACCTTCAGTGATAGTTGAATAGTTGAATTTAAGCGGGGGTATTCATCACCTTCAGTGATAGTTGAATTGTTGAATTTAAGCGGGGGTATTCATCACCTTCAGTGATAGTTGAATAGTTGAATTTAAGCGGGGGTATTCATCACCTTCAGTGATAGTTGAATAGTTGAATTTGAGCGGGGTATTCATCACCTTCAGTGATAGTTGAATAGTTGAATTTAAGCGGGGGTATTCATCACCTTCCGTGATAGTTGAATAGTTGAATTTAAGCGGGGTATTCATCACCTTCAGTGATAGTTGAATAGTTGAATTTAAGCGGGGGTATTCATCACCTTCAGTGATAGTTGAATAGTTGAATTTAAGCGGGGTATTCATCACCTTCAGTGATAGTTGAATAGTTGAATTTGAGCGGGGTATTCATCACCTTCAGTGATAGTTGAATAGTTGAATTTAAGCGGGTGTATTCATCACCTTCAGTGATAGTTGAATTTAAGCAGGGGTATTCATCACCTTCAGTGATAGTTGAATAGTTGAATTTAAGCGGGGGTATTCATCACCTTCAGTGATAGTTGAATAGTTGAATTTGAGCGGGGTATTCATCACCTTCAGTGATAGTTGAATAGTTGAATTTAAGCGGGGGTATTCATCACCTTCAGTGATAGTTGAATAGTTGAATTTGAGCGGGGTATTCATCACCTTCAGTGATAGTTGAATAGTTGAATTTAAGCGGGGGTATTCATCACCTTCAGTGATAGTTGAATAGTTGAATTTAAGCGGGGGTATTCATCACCTTCAGTGATAGTTGAATAGTTGAATTTAAGCGGGGGTATTCATCACCTTCAGTGATAGTTGAATAGTTGAATTTAAGCGGGGTATTCATCACCTTCAGTGATAGTTGAATAGTTGAATTTAAGCGGGGGTATTCATCACCTTCAGTGATACTTGAATAGTTGAATTTAAGCGGGGTAATCATCACCTTCAGTTATAGTTGAATTTAAGCGGGGGCTTAAAGATGAATGGCCACACTTTTTTTATAGTATTATCAATTAACAAATTTAACTCTTAAACATCATATGAACATTTCTGCCGGAGAGAAACATATATTTAAATCCGCTACTAAGTTGTATGTAAAAATAAGTATTATTTGCATCACGTAGATACTACTTTTACCACAGCGTGACTGCACGGGGAAATGAGGTAAATCTGAATTGTATAGCTGCACAACTATTGCCAGATAATTGATAAATACATTTACCTGTGGATTAATTTACCTGTTCAATGTTTTCTACGTCATCAAAATTGTATTCTCGCTTTTCACAGATAATTGCTATGTGTGTACTGTAAATATATATTGTTGTGTATTGATTTCGATTTAAATAAACATAAACATGTTAACGAAACAAAATATTGCCGGAGAACTTTCAGTGAGAGCTCTAGTTACTATAGGAACTATATTGGGTGATATTACCTAGATGCTTCTTTAATGGCGCTAACCTGCCAAATAATGGCAAAATTACACTACAGAATCATTTTTTTACCCAAACCCTATCCAGGTGTTCAGGGCGTAAAGTAATGTGTACATCTGCTGATTAAAAATATTATTTATTCATGGGTACTTAAAATACCCGAGACTGAAAAAATATGTCAGTGATATATATAACCAATCAGTAGGGTTAGTAAATGGTATAGATCTATTGTAAACTTGGTCTGTTGATGGCGAGTATACATCTGTTGTAAACTTGGTCTGTTGATGGCGAGTATACATCTGTTGTAAACTTGGTCTGTTGATGGCGAGTATACATCTGTTGTAAACTTGGTCTGTTGATGGCGAGTATACATCTGTTGTAAACTTGGTCTGTTGATGGCGAGTATTCATCTGTTGTAAACTTGGTCTGTTGATGGCGAGTATACATCTGTTGTAAACTTGGTCTGTTGATGGCGAGTATACATCTGTTGTAAACTTGGTCTGTTGATGGCGAGTATACATCTGTTGTAAACTTGGTCTGTTGATGGCGAGTATACATCTGTTGTAAACTTGGTCTGTTGATGGCGATTATACATCTGTTGTAAACTTGGTCTGTTGATGGCGAGTATACATCTGTTGTAAACTTGGTCTGTTGATGGCGAGTATACATCTGTTGTAAACTTGGTCTGTTGATGGCGAGCATATATCTGTTGTAAACTTGGTATGTTGATGGTGAGCATACATCTGTTGTAAACTTGGTCTGTTGATGGCGAGCATACATCTGTTGTAAACTTGGTCTGTTGATGGCGAGCATACATCTGTTGTAAACTTGGTCTGTTGATGGCGAGCATACATCTGTTGTAAACTTGGTCTGTTGATGGCGAGCATACATCTGTTGTAAACTTGGTCTGTTGATGGCGAGTATACATCTATTGTAAACTTGGTCTGTTGATGGCGAGATGACTTTAAAGAAGCTATCCCGCCAACAGCAACCAAATTTTACATCTTGAGTACACTGTTTCTATACCTACTGACGATGAGGAATATATATATATATAAATTACCTGTTTTAAGAAAACAAACTCTTTAGACCCAATATAAATGGCTTTAACCAGCCAGGCCAAACCCTAAAACTACTTAGAATTTTAAAACTTAGCATCAAATTAAAAATTACCAGCTCATAATACATTTCACGCATATTCAGTCACGAGTAGTTTAAGAACTCGTAAATGAAACGTTACTTTTAATTGGCACATCTACATCATTATATAACTGAACACCCTGGCTATAGTTTTGATAATAGTTTTTGTAGTGTAAAGTTGGCCGTTATTTGGAGAGTTATAGGGGCTATAGGTGTAAAGTAATCCAGGTATCTTGAACCAAAATTCAGCTTAACATTCCCATCTGACAACAAGACTGATATGTATGTAAATATTTTACTGCTTTTCTGTTCAGGCTGAGATGGATGTGTTGTACAAAACCCAGGAAGACCTGTTGAAAGGCAAAGAAAAATTGGAGACAATGACACGAGATTTAGAGAGAGAAAAGGTAATATTAAAATACAGACTGCTATCACTTCTTTTGAATTTCAGTTAGGGTGAGTTCAGTTAGGCATTTGATGTTTTATGTTTTATCCGGCTCGATAACGTAATTGTATAGCTATAGTGTCGGAAGACGGGAGTAGTGGGATTGACAGCGAGAGGTGTGACTTTGTGTACATTGAATTAGGCGGAGTTTTTAATTATCACGAGAATTTGCTATCCCGGTTAATTCAATAAACAGTTAGCAAGGCTGGTACATCCTTGTATTTAGTCCGGGTCCACATCCATAGATGCTGATTGGCAAACAGCACACAGCGGGATATTCACGTCTCATACAGAGAAATACTTGGTGAATTTGAAATCAGGATTTTCCGAGATTTTACAGACAAAATCAGTTGGAAATTTGAATTCTCCAAACCACCCATGTTCGGCAAATTTGCTATGATTTTTATTCGCCATATCAATTTTCCTTTCGCCGATGGCAAACTGGTAAATAATTAACGCGAGCCTAGTAACAAGAACTGACATAATTTATCATGATGTCAATGTTGGAAATTCTTCTCCAAATTAGTAACATGTTTATGTTTCTGTTGGATGTCAGGGACAGAAACTTCTCGAAAAAATTCTAATTGCAGTATATAAAGGCTTTGTGAGATTAGTATTTGTTCGGTATATAGTTAAAGTAAAAGAGACATTGTGAATTCATATTGGACGCTTTTGGATTGTCATATATTCTTAAAATGACTTCGAGTATTGGACTATTGTTGACAATTTAAAGGGACACAAAGTCTTGACAATATTTTGAGGACTTTATACTAAAGTTGGATTTTAAAGAAATACTGGATCTAATTTATGTGTATTCTGTAAGTATTCTGTAAGTGAATATTTTTCCTTGTACTATTTGAATAAATGTGTTGATTATATTTTAAAAAACTGTGTTGCTGGTTTTGCACATCCTTTTGTCATGTTTGTGTTACATTTTACCCATAACACCTTGTTGATTGCAGGGAAATTCACGCTTTCACGCTTTACAAAAAGAGTGTGCTTGAGCAAAGAAGTGTGACACCATGTTTAATTAGAGCGTGGAAAAAAATTATGTTACCAGAATTAGGAGAAAAGCTTTCTTCAAATAAAAACACTACAAAAGTGTGATAAATGAAAATAAATACATATCTGAAAATAACTTCTTGCAGTTATGTTGAACAAAATGATGCAAATTGTAATAACAAAATAAAGTAATTTAAAAACACGTGATTTAGTTACACCTTTGACTGTTGAATGTGCATGTAAAACTATCTTTGAAGTTGTGTCAGTGCTATACAGGACAGGACACTTTGTTTCTGAGTAACTCATCCTATGTAATACTTGAAGGGTCAAATTAATAGATTGTTAAAGAATTTATCTGAATTTCTACTCGTCCTGCATCAATTAGCACAAGTCATTGCGAGCAGATGAGCGGAATTTTAGTTCCCTGCTATAATAATTATTAATATTGTTTCTCTACCAGCTCAGAGGGATAGCGATCCTTAGAATTACACACACTCACATACCACCAATGTTTTATGTTTTAGTCTGAGATAGATGGTAATATACAGATGTTAAAGCAGAAAGATGCTGAAGTTAAAGAGGCTTTGACAAGGTTAGAAAGTGAAGATCAACTAAACATTGACGAGGCTGTAGTGACAACAGCACCATTATATAGACAGTAAGTTTATCAACACTCTATGATCAGTTATGATATATAGAGAATAATAAATGGGTATTTTCATATCACACCCTATATCAGGCCTGAGACGCCTATGAGCCCGAGAGCTTTAGCTCAAGGGCTGTTATGAGTCGAGGGCCTGATGTAGGGTGTGATATGAAATGCCCGTTTATTATATTTATCATATACTTCAGTTTTGTTGAAATATCAACTTCAGCTCACTCACTACGCTGTTTTCCAAGGAGAAAAAATAGTGTTATTGACAGATCTAGCCCATTATGATGTGTTCATGTCTGTCGTGTAAGTGGTCAACAACCTTTTTTTTTTTTATATCTGAAACTTGATTGAAAATGAATTCCATTGAATTTTAAATTTTCTAATCCAGACAATGAATGGTCATAAGTGGTTATTTCATCCACGGATAATGATCCTATAGCCAATAATATGGCACAAAAACAGGATGGAAGTAACACATGAAATGCAGACGACAAACCCTACGCGTGATAAATCGTATACAATCATAACTTATTGGTTATTTCTGTATTACTTCGGAAAAAGGATCAAAATGAACATTTGCTTATTTCTGTGATATGACAGGTTTTTTACCCGTTATTTCACGTGTACGATAAAGCTTCATTGCCCGGCAATGACATCCTGATTGATATAACTAGCCAGGTCTATGTTCAATTGCATATTCCAAAACAACATATTTATAGGCAAGTATATGATAAAAGTTTATAGCTCCGCTCTCTCTATTGTCCAGTTCCCACACATGCACAATATATCGTTCACTTCTTCGAAGCATAACTCGAATGTATCTAGAAGGTTGCCATATTGGTTACTTCATCCTAGCATAACGCACCTTAGATTCCCGCCAGAACGAATTTGCATACAAAAAATCAAAGTTGTCATCATTTAGCCGATTGCTCCACCTGTAGTTTATTTTACATGAAAGCTGCGATAAAGCCTTCATCTGTATTGTAAATAACAAACATGCAGCGCAAATCATAGATACAAGTTGCTAACGGGCATATTGTTTGTACAGCAACAGTGTACTATTTTCTGCCCCATTGCCTTCCGGCTATTAACAAATTGTCAAGATTTTGAACATATCGATCCATAGTTATAAACACAAGCCATGATCCCGAAGAATGATTGGATTGGGCCGAGCTTTCACGGATGGTTCCCACAAACATTGGCCATGATCCTGAAAAATGATTGGATTGGGCTGAGCTTTCACAAATGGTTCCCACAAACATTGGCCATGATCCTGAAGAATGATTGGGTGGGCTGAGCTTTCACAAAAGGTTTCCACAAACATTGGCCATGATCCTGAAGAATGATTGGATTGGGCTGAGTTTTCACGAATGGTTCCCACAAACATTGGCCATGATCCTGAAGAATGATTGGATTGGGCTGAGCTTTCACGAATGGTTCCCACA
Source organism: Cyrtodaria siliqua (assembly GCA_037043455.1). Taxonomy (NCBI): domain Eukaryota; kingdom Metazoa; phylum Mollusca; class Bivalvia; order Adapedonta; family Hiatellidae; genus Cyrtodaria; species Cyrtodaria siliqua. The sequence continues at coordinate 26,214 of JAWPHD010012978.1, forward strand.
AACATTGGCCATGATCCTGAAGAATGATTGGATTGGGCTGAGCTTTCACGAATGGTTCCCACAAACATTGGCCATGATCCTGAAGATGATTGGATTGGGCTGAGCTTTCACAAATGGTTCCCACAAACATTGGCCATGATCCTGAAGAATGATTGGGTGGGCTGAGCTTTCACAAAAGGTTTCCACAAACATTGGCCATGTACTCCAATGCCATTTACATCAATTTGTAAAGCAATATGTTCTTTTCATACATGTGCAAATAATACATAAATTGATGTTCTTTTAATAGGCTAAGTCTTCAGGGGATATAAGCTTGTTTTCACAGCTCGGAACTATCAGTCAGTCCTCCAGTGTGACAAGTAGCGACTTCAGTAGCTCATTGAATAAGGCATTGACTTTAAAGCTGCAGACCTCAGACCCACATGGGGTTCGCTTCCTGGCGGAGGCATGTCTGATGGGAAACTTCTGTAAAATAGTCATGCCTCCATGTATATCATAAACGTATAATATATGAAGTACGTACATGCTGACCGCTAAATTAACTTGGCCATGATAAGTTCAGGAAATACTACGACACCAGTCGAACCGACTCACTTGTAAGAATAATAGAGCCGTCTAATTACTACGGCCACTCATTTTTAACAATGAACATTTGTGTGTGTTGATCAAGTACATAGTAATTAGCGACCGATCAACCCTAAGGTCAAATCAGACTTGACCATAAATCACGATCAATACGGCAACAATAAGCGGTCGGTACCACCATAGTCAAGTCACGAAGAGGGTTAGGAATCATATTAATGGGTGTGAAACAGGCACTTGTGCCAACACTTATGCTAAGTACGATCAATTTAACGTCAGCACGTGGGTCCTAATGGACTCAAACAAAGAACCATTGTTTTATAACATATAGATATTTTAGTATAAATAAGCCCGCTCTGAGGTATTATTTCAGACTGGCACGTATTGTTAACTTAAGCAGTTAGAACGTATATACGTATTAAAGGCTATACAATCGAGAATTCAACTACTTAGACAAAAACTGACTTTGTGTTTTATAATAAGGAGGAATTGGACAGGCTATATTACACTTCATCTCATCTCCTTCTGAGGTTACTGTCACTATCTAACCTAATATGACGTGTTAACAGGACGTAAAACCCAATTAGTGGAGCGCTGTGGTCTAGTGGTAGAGCGTTGGACCCATGATCCAAAAGTCGTGGGTTCGATTCCCGTCATTGCCATATGCGTTGTGTCCCTGAACAAGACACTTTATCTGCATTGCTTAGTACTGGTTCTACCCAGGAAGACATCGTGAGTGATTCAGATAAGTTCATAGAGCTTTCGTTACAATAGATGTAAAATAAATAAGTTTAAACTAAAACCCAATTTCATTTAATTTCCAATGTAACAAGCCACAAAATGCCAGGGAATTAACAAAATAAACATTTAAATATTAATACCATTTATTTATCACATAACTTACGGTGTGGGAGTGGAACAACACCATTCTATATTTTCGAAATACCACTAGCTAAATAAGTATGCAAATAAGCCTAGCAAAATGCAATAAAAGTCGATATGTGAGTTATGTGATAAATAGAATCTAACATTCGTTCATTCATTATTGAATTTATTAAACTCATTTGCAAAAATGATATAATGCTCGCATTCTCTGTACTAAATTATTCACTACACCTACATTTCAGATTGTTAAAAGCATTTGCAGAAGAGCAGGCTCTTGAAGATGCTATATATTATCTGAGTGAAGCACTCCGTAAAAATGTCATTGATCTAGATGTTTTCCTAAAGGTAAGATCTTGTTTGTAGTAAAAATGTAACTTTCGAAATATATCTTAGTTCAGAGACCAACGGTCTAAGGTGGTAGTTTATGTAACTCCTTGTTAGCGCTAGCAGTAGCCGATATAACTCATGGCTACTAAATCTTTGGAAATCTTCTGAAATATCTTTAATAAAAGTAGTGTACTTTTGCATTTTGTTGAGTATCATTACGTGGTCCCGCCTTAATCCCATTAAGCAGAGAGAAAGCTTTTATTAGCAGGATATATCGACAATAAAACACGTTTAAAAACATTTTTTTACTGAAAAAATGTGATAGCCTTTTTAAAATTATCTATTAAATGTTTTAATTTTACAATACGCAAACTTTTTAAGCTGAAATTAAGGTTTTATTTCATACCCCAGCCAACCCCGTTTTTGCTTCTTGGAGAAGGGGTTGGATGGGGTATGAAAGTTAATACTCGGACCACATAATGTTTGCAATTTTTGAAATGTTGGCTACTACTTACAAACCTTAGCAACAATCTAGGTAATGGATTATAAGTGTTTAGTAGAACCATGCATGTGGCATAGATGTCAGCAGGTTTATTACATTCTTTATTTTCTCATTAAAATGACTTCTGCCCAACATAACCTTACATCAGTCGAGATATTCCAGTCGGAAGGTTCTAATGTACAGCCTCGGTAGCTCAGTAGATAAGCCTTTGTGCCTTAGAGATACAGACTTCTGATTGGCTGTAATTGCTCCCAGGCAGAGGCATATCAAACGGGAATTTTCTTCTTCTCAGCTCGCTCTGAGGTTGCTGTCCCAGTATATAGGGGATATTTGTTTGGAGTGAATATAGGATATATTTTCATCAGGAAGTAAGAAAATATGAGAGTTTCCTCACTTCGAGATGAACATAATCCTGTATTCGCGATAAACCAACAAATATTCTATTTATTATATACTCACAACCTTGAAACTTATGCAGAAAAATCATAATGCCCCAAAACAATGATGGCCCATTTTCCATATTTTATCTCGATGTACATGGAAGATGAGCCTGGCATGTTCATGCCTGTTAGGCGCCATATAACCTTTTCACGTGTTGGTGCGCCTTAAAACCCCAATTCAATTCAATCCACATGTGAAATATAAACAATGAAAATATAGCGTTTTATCTTAATCTGACATGAAATCCACTATTGCACAGGGAAGTATATAATAAAACCTATAATGTGTTAACATGAGGTTAAACTTTGTTTCATTTCTAGAACCGGCTATGAATTGTCATTCATTATATAGTAGCTTCCTATGGTATAAAGGGTTCCATGGTATCACGGTAGTGTCCAATCTATAAAACAGTATGCATCTCTCTAAATTATGATGATTATTTTATAGATGTGATGACTTTAGGTACATTGAAAAAAAGTAAATATATTTATCATAAATAAAAGGATATTTGAAAATAATGCAAAAATGACGACAATTTCCTTATGATCTTTAAAATTCATGACCCCTAGTCTCCATAAATGCAGTTTCCATTACCTTGAAGGTTATAAAATTCATTAATTTTTGGTCTAATGAGTCTGTTGTACATTATTGTTTCTAGAAATGGTCACTCATTGAATCTTATACTAGTTTCTAACAAATACAGGATACACGATATGTGCATACCGTGATACCATAGAACTTTTAAAATAATAAGCTCAGTGAGGGTACCCTTATTTTCAAATCTAATTCTGATATTTTTACATAAAATTATTTACATTTATATCATAACAATTTAGTAGAAGGGTCACAGAAAGCATTTGTATTTCCTTTTACTTTAAATATTGTTTACAGTTGTTGTTTTTTCGTCAAACCATTTAATTACCATGATACCATAGAACAGCATGCTACATACTTGCTCGGATGGGATTGTTATTATGAGTCTGTATCGACTGTTTATAGTCCTTGTCCAGAATTGGTCATAATGGGTTTTCCATGTAGGTGCAAATATGGGAGGTCAACTGTCCTATTTAAAAAAAAATTAAGGAACACCAATTGTCATTGTTCAAGTTGCACGTGCCGAAAATCGTAGCAGTACAAGTTGTACCTACATCATGTGACCTGCAAAAGCCATGGGAGGCCTGTTCCGGATTTAGTCTATTGTTGCATATGTAGTAAGGGCTGTTCCATTCACTCTTACATGGGACCCCAGGAAGGCGGTTTTGAAATTGATCACCCACACATAGATGCAAAATTGAGTTTAAAGAACCAAATTTCGGAAAACAAGGTTCACCCATAGATGTTTATTAAATTGCCTTTCTGGGGTCCCAGGTATGTTTTAATGGAATAGCCCAAAATGCAAAAAGGGTGTTATTTTATTCATAGTATATATTTAACATGGTATAATAATTTCATTCTTTTGTTTTTTAGCAAATACGTGAATTGTCAAGAAAACAGTTTATGCTACGGGCACTTATACAGAAATGTCGGGACAAGGCTGGATTACCCCTCTTGGCATAGCTCTTTTCATTTTAATACCGGATTGCTTGGAATATGTTAACAAAATGGAGACCTATATAACAAGCTACAGATGCCTTCTTGGAGCTTCAGGATAATGTTATTAATGTCGCTATTGGAAGACATCACTAGCAATGACGTGAAGGCAACTCAATCGCTACTGCAGCCATTGATTTCGGTCACGTTCTTATTAAAATTTGGTCAGAACTGTTGAATAATAGTTGATAATAACATAAAATTTACATTTTTTCAAAGACAATTAGGAAACATTATCAATACCAGATCCGCTATTTAAAGTGAGTCATGGAGCATATATCTCATTAAAGGGACACATGGCAATCTTAATTATATTTTTTAAAGCATGACCTCCCATTTAATAGTTATTCTTCATTACGCGCATACTTGCAAATCGCTGTTAATAATTATTTGAGTTGTTCAAAGCAGATTGTGTATATATATGTTACTAATTGTTGATGATATTAACCTATAATATAACCTGTAGTATATACTTATGGAAAAAAGAAACGCAACTCCGGAATTTCAGCTATATAATTTATATACTGCACATTTACTTCCACGTAATATTCCAGAGGAATCCAAAGATATTTTGTAAAAAAAAAAAAAGGTTGCAGCTAGTAAGGGAAAAGACAAAATTGTGCCGTTGTACACTTTTTAGTCACTGTACACTTCGTAACATGAAATTCATAAATGTTGAAGTTCCGCTTTGAAAATTCAGTACTGTATTTAATGTATTAAAAGAGATAAAAAAAAAATACAACCTAAGTTTGTTCACCTGCTTGAGCAAAATCAAAATGATTCTGGATTTTTTAATCAGCATTTTAATTTATTTGCTTGATAAATACTTCAGGATTGCCATGTGTCCTTTTAATAGCGGTTTGTTGCAGCTGTAGATCACATTGTACTGTGTATATGTGTGCATTTAATAGCCTATAGCTTATTTCATAAAAAAGTCATACGACTGAAGTGATTATGAGGGGTGGCCACATCTGCTAACTAGACTGGACACTGTAAAGAGACTTAGGCGTTCTGGAAGAGTGATTGGTGATGATCCAAATTACAAATGAAAACCCTCATAATGTATTTCAATTGCATATGAAATCTTGCATATGCATTAAAGTTGGTTTGAGCCACATGTTACCTTCTGTTTAATTATTTGTTTATGAAATGTTTTTTTAGGAAAACTCCATAAATTGGCTTGTTTCTGTTTCTTGATCATAAATAACAATTTAAATGGGGTTTATTTTGCTAACAGTTGTACATATAATTCAAATAAAGTTAACTTTGATCACTAAAGAAGAATTAATAAGAGCCTTAAAGCAGATAAGAAATAATGTTAATGATTTATTCACCAAATACTAGCAGATTCTTATAGTTTTTCAGACCGAACTATTTCATTTTCAATAACACATCCTAAGTTAGTGCTTATGCACATTGAATAGAATCACATTATGATGGGTTTATTCATAATTGGAATGACACCCTTAATGCTTGCAGATCGCCTCCAGTCCCTTTAAGAATTTGTTTTTTATTTGTCATTAGATAGGATGCTGAATTTGATCATTTTATGAAGCATGCATAACCTGCATATTCCCAGGACCAATCTTCTTGACCCAGTTTTTCAAAGTTGCAAATTAAATATTCCAAGATAGCAGTGGCAAACTGTTATACTGAAAATGCGTTATTGCTTTTTTGCTAAACTTACCACCTTGTTGTTCTGTGTTCTCCTTTATGTTTAATATAGATGCAAAAAAACAATTTTCTGTTATTTAAAATAACAACAGTCGATGATCATGATAGTAAGAAGTAACAATTCATGGCTTTTAAAACACAGAACTGCAACAACTTATGGTATTTCACCTTCTCCCTGCCTATTCAGGATTGTTAAAGTGGAGCAGAATTTGAAATTTAAAGGGACTGTTGTTAATATATTGATAAATATAAACAAGGGACCGTCAGATTTTATCAGAATTTACAAAAAAAAAAATGAATATGCAGGTAGCTCTGTAGCTTATTTTGTTTTGGGTAATATATACATGTATATTTTGTTTTTTTATTAATTTTTAGTTATTTTACCACCAATGTTATTATGTTATTAAACATAAATTAATTTTCTGTTAATCAGTACAAATGGAATGTGCAAGATAAATATTTTTGAATAGTGACAGAGAGAGTGAATTTTAGTAGTTTTCTAACATTAATTAATAAAACATCATTGTGTAGATTTGTTTTCCCCTTCTTTTAAAGGGACACACGGCAATCTTGAAATATTTATCAAGGATTGAAATGATCGTCTTGATTTATTAAAGTCCCTATCTCGCCATCAGCAGGCAGATTTTATAACAAATGTGCACCATTTCTAAACATACTGACGATGAGGTAAATAGATAACTTACATATTTTGAGAATCCAAATTATACACACAGTATAAATGGCTTTAACCAGCCATGTCAAACCCCAAAACTGGAGCTTCAAATTAAGAGTTACAGACTCATAATTCAGTTTACGCATATTCATCCACGGGTATTTTAATACGGTAACCCGTGAATAAACCTATACTTTTAATCAGCACATATACAGTATTATATGACCTTAACACCTGGAAAGAGTTTTGATAAACTGCATATAAGTTAACAAAATGTTCAGTTTTCATGTTTTCTTCTTATTTTGTCGTAGTGTTCTATTTATTATTGGTGCTATATAATAAACAGTTAATAATATGCAAACATTATTGGATTTATACTATTCTTAAAATTAATATTAACGATTGAACAAATGCAAGTTATTTTGAAGGACTAACGGAACAACACAAGTTTTTAAAAAATCAAGATTGCCATGTGTCTCTTTAAAATACATACATTAGTCTGAGCTTGTTGCTATTGGTTGTAAGTCACACAGGGTCTACCTACTTGTGGCTGGTCAAATGAGTGTGTTTCGTACAACCACTTCAAGATCCCAGTGATTGAATCATGTATGATTATGTTGTGTGGTTAAAGTCTCTATCCCGCCATCACCAGGCAAAGCTTACAACATAGGTATACTGTTTCTAAACCTACTTATGACGAGTTACATAATGTATACTTACATATTTTGAAAATCCGAACTCTGTAGACAATATAAATGACTATAACCAGCCAAGCCAAAACCCAAAACTGGAATGTCGAATTAAGAGTTACAACTCATGATTCAGTTTCCGCACATTCAATTTAGGGTATTTTATATAAACCTATACTTTTAATAGGCACATATACATTATTTTATGACCTGAACACCTGGATAGGGTTTGGATAAATTGTTTTGTAGTGTAATTTTGCCGTTACTTGGCGGGTTAGTGCCATTAACCATTAGCTAAACAAAGTTGTTTTTCTGTCCTGTGTTAATTTTTGAGCTATGCAGATGTAGGAATTTTACTTTTCTATCTCATCTGAGCCGAAGGTTCAAAGGTGAGCTGTTTTGATCACTGTGCGACCTGTGTCCGCCGTCCAGCTTTAAAGTATCTATCCCGCCAACAAAAGCCAAATTGTACAGCATATGTACACCATTTCTGAACCTACTGGATGAGGTATAAATACGTCGAATAAAGAGTTACCAATCCATTTTGGGCATATTCAGTCACCGGTAGCTTAATAACCCGTGAATTTATTTATGCTTTTAATCATTACATATGCATTATTATATGACCTGAACACTTGGACAGATTTTTGACAAACGGTTAACCGTTTTGTAGTGTAATTTTGCCGTTATTTTGGCGGGTTAGTTTCTTTTGCTTAAAAATACTTATAGGGGAAGACAAAAAAAATCTCTGAAATCACTAGGAAAAGAGCTCTCTTTTATGGCATGTAGCATAGTTTATGATTCCCTAAGGGTAAAATTTGGCCCCGACCCAGTGATTATTTTGACACAGACATTTATATGGGTAGAGAAAATCTCTGAAGCCGGAGAAACTGAAACTGGGAAACAGAGCTCTCATTTATTATTGCATGTAACACAAGCTGATTTTCCTCAACCAAATGTCTTCAAATGGTTACCCTGTAGTCACATGAGGCCCTGCCCCAGGGGTCATATGTTTTATATAGACTAAAATCTTCTCTGAAACGAGAGCTAGGGCTCTCATATATTATATTTAGCATTAGCTAATGGTTCTCTATCAGGTTTGTTTGAATGGTGACCCCGGGGTTAAATTTAGCCCTGCCTCAGGGGTCACAGTTTTAAAAAGTTAAATTGACAAATCGCGAATTAAAAAATTTCCACTACAGAAATCTTTTATCTCAGCAACTTCTGTTACTGTTGTTAGTGTCTACGATGGACCAGGTCATCAGGTGAGCGATTCAGGCACATGTGTCCCTTTTGTTTCACATACTGGTAGCTTTTTGTTTCAAACCATTTAAAAATACATTGAATGAATGTATATTATATATATATATGAAAGCTCATCATACACATGAAATGCACTTATGCCTCCCAGTCAGATGTTTTTCTTTTTTAAACAGCAAACTGGTCAGAAGTTTCTTTGTTGTGATTTTAGCCGTTATTCTTTCCACAGTATTTATTATTGCCATGTTGTGTGTGTTTATTGCAGGTAATGGACTTGTATACAGCCTTTACATATAATAGTTTGTATGGATCGTGAGAAATTGATTTTTTATTTCTTTTCTTGGCCTGAGCTCCATGTGGACGGCTGCAGATGCAATCAGTTCAGGACGTTTCAACCCCAAACCAGTCTATTTTATCCTTTGAAAGTCCCTATCAACAGGCAAATTTTAGTACAGATGTGCATTGTTTCTAAACCTACTGATGATGAGGTATATATATATAGAGGATCTTACATGAGTACCCAGTCTTTATTGTATTTATTAAACAAGTTGGCAAAATGATATAATGTGAGGTTCTTGCCGAGCATCATCATTTTTGCTAACCAGATTAATAAATTCAATAATGAATGAAAACGAATGTTAGATTCTATTTATCACATAACACATATGGACTTTTATTGCATTTTGCCTGTCGCTTTAACACGCAAAACCGAACGCTAAACCGACTTAAACCGTGGGAATTGGATCATAGTCATTATTGATTTTTTTGACAGTGCATACTAGGCTTATTTGTATACTTATATAACTAGTTGTATATGGCAAATATAGAATGGTATTATTCCACTCCCACACTGTAAGTTATGTAATAAATATATATATAGAACTTTCACATTTTGAGAATCCAAACTCTATTAACAGAATATAAATGGCTTTAACCAGCCAGGCCAAACCCCAAAACTGGAACCTCGAATTAAAAGTTACCAACTCATAATTCATTTAACACAAACTCAATCACGGGTATTTTAAGAACCAGTGAATTAATCTATACTTTTAAATACATTATTATATGAACTGAACACCTGGATCAACGGTTTTGTCGTTATTTGGTGGGTTTGTTTCTTTAACCATTGGTTTAATCTGTATACCAGTTATTGCTTAAAGGGACACATGGCAATCTTGATTTTTAGATCACCTGAGCCGAAGGCTCAAGGTGATCTATTGGGATCACTCTGTGTCCGTCGTCCGTCGTCCGTCCGTCCGTCGTCGTTAACTTTTCTTCAAACAACTTCTCCTCAGAAACCGCTTGGCTAATTTTGCCCAAACTTCACATGGATGATCCTTAGATGAAAGCTTTTTAGATTTGTTAAAATTAGGTCAGCGCGACATCAAAGATGGCCGCCATTACTATATATGGTCGAAACCTTAAAAAATCTTCTTCTCCAGAACCACTAGACAGATTTCAACAGTTATTCTTTTAAAAAGATCGCCAACGCCTAGACTATCAAGTTTGTTCAAATGAAGTCCACGGGGTCAAGAGTGGCCGTGCTCCGGGGATCCAAAGTTTGTATATTGAGATTTTGCATGTTTTTCATATAGACATATAGGAACATTTTTTAAAAAATCTTCTTCTCTGAAACCACAAGGCACACAACCCTCATGTATTACATGTAGCATCAGCTTATGGTCCTCTACTAAGTTTGTTCAAATGGTGACCCTGGGGTCAAATTTGTCCCTGCCCCGGGTGTCACAGTTTTACATAGACTTATATAGGAAAAAAAATCTTCATGGAAACTACAAGAGCCAGAGGTTTGATATTTTGCATTTACTATAAGCTTATGGTCCTTTACCGAGATTGTTCAAATGGTGACCCTCGGGTCATATTTGGCCCCGCCCCAAGGGTCACATGTTTTAGATAGACATGTATAGGGAAAAACTTAAAAAATCTTCTTCTCTGAAACTGCAGGAGCCAGAGGTTAAATATTTTGCATTTGCTATAAGCTTATGGTCCTCTATCAAGTTTGTTCAAATGGTGACCCAGGGGTCACATTTGGCCCCGCCCCGGTGGTCACAATTTTACATAGGCTTGTATAGGGAAAAACTGAAAAAAATCTTCTTCTCTGGAACCACATGGCTCAGAGCTCTCATGTATTACATGTAGCATCAGCTTATGGTCCTCTACTTAGTTTGTTCAAATGGTGACCCTGGGGTCAAATTTGTCCCCGCCCCGGGGTTCACAGTTTTATATGGACTTATATAGGAAAAAAAAAAATCTTCTCGGAAACTACAAGAGCCAGAGGTTTGATATTTTGCATTTACTATAAGCTTATGGTCCTTTACCAAGTATTTTCAAATGGTGACCTCGGGTCACATTTGGCCCCACCCCAAGGGTCACGTTTTACATAGACATGTATAGGGAAAAACTTAAAATCTGAAACTGCAAGAGCCAGAGGTTTAATATTTTGCATTTGTTATAAGCTCATGGTCTTCTACCAATTTTGTTCAAATGGTGACCCTGGTGTCAAACTTGGCCGCGCCCCGGGGGTCACAGTTTTATATAGACATATATATAGGAAAAAAAAAATCTCTGAAACTGCAAGAGCCAGAGGTTTAATATTTTGCATTTACTATAAAATTATGGTCCTCTACCAAGTTTGTTCAAATGGTGACCCTGGGTTCACATTTGGCCCCGTCCCAGGGGTCACGTTTTACATAGACTTGTATAGGGAAAAACTTAAAAAACCCTCTTCTCTGAAAATACAAAGCACACAGCTATCATATATTACATGTAGCCCTGGGGTCACATTTTGCTCTGCCCAAGGTGTTACTCTCTAGCACCTTCATTTTATATTTGATCTTTACCAAACTTTGTCAGTGTCTTAAACTGTCTATATCAATGTTGTGTCTTAATCTGTCGATATCAATGTTGTTATACACAACAGAGCCCACATTTCTTGAACAATCTTAACCAAACTTGCACAGATTGTATATGACCATAAGATTTCGAAGAAGTTCGATAATGTGCCAGTACTCAGGTGATCGCTGTAGGGCCATCTTGGCCCTCTTGTTTTAAAAACTCGTGGCGTCCCGTTAGATTTCTACATAAATTTCATTTGTTCAATCATTAATATTAATTGTAAAAATAATATAAAGCAAATTGTTTTTGCATAGTACTGACTGTTGATTACATTTCACCAATAATATATTCAAACCTATTGTAGAATTAGGAAGAAAAGGTGAAAACTTAAAATTGTATTTAAAAATATATGCAAGCAGATTTAAAGTCAAAATGATACTGGATTAATAAATACAAGAGGCTAATTTTAATGCTTGATAAAAAATTCAAGATTTGCCATGTATCCCTTTAAAATATTGTCTGTATAACATTTTTCTATACCGTTTAATGCATAAAACCTACCATTTTGCCCTCAAAGACCTCTGACAAGTATTTAAATTTATAAAACCTTATTTACTGGAATAACATTCATTAATTTAGATGCAAATTAAAGCAGAGGACAGAAACACTTAAAGGGCAAACTGTTTTGGGGCTGAAGCGTCCTGCATGAGAATGTATTGTTATTTATCTTCAACAGTGTATATATATGTATGTACAACATACACCAAATAAAATAGTAATTTTTTGCAGAACTTGTTTAATAATTTCACCTACCAAAATGCTGTTGATTGGGGAGCATATGAAATTGAGTTACAATTGTTTAAACAGTTAGCTAGCACATAACTTATTATTAGAGCCAAGATTTCACCTACAAGCTGTCTCTGACTTGAAATCACTTGCCCCTTACCGCTGTAGGTTTGATCCCTCAGGGGCCTAGGAATCTTTATGTGAGGAAGCTATCCAGCTGGCTTGCGGAACGTCGGTGGTTCTACCCAGGTGCCCGCCCGTGCACGAAAATTGCCCGGAGGGGCACCTGGGGTCTTCCTCCACCAATGGAAGCTGGAAAGTCGCCATATGACCTTAGCTGTTGGTGCGACTATAAAATCCAATTCAATCAATCACCTACAAGCTTGAAACTTTAGCGGATGAACTCTATTTATTTTTGGGTCAGTCTTTCAAGCTCACATTGATCTGTCTGTGAATAATTAAAGGGGTTGATGCACTATTTTCAAACAAGGTTTATTTTAAAGGGCTCTGAAAAACTTTGGGAAAAGCTGAAATAATTATCAAAATGCCATGAAAAATAAAGGAGATATGTCCTATTGAAAATGTGCAAAGAAACATAAAACAGTCTATTAAATCATTTTAGAATTATTTTATTATTAGAATGTTGTGTTACTGGGTTTCAAGAACTTCATAACTCAATGTTCAGTAAAACTTCAGTGTGTTCTGAGAATGTAATGAGCTTTAACTTAACTGGTTTCATTGCTCCGATTTTTATCACTGAACCAATCAGAATGCTTCATTCATATTTTCATTTGGTTGTTTCTGCTCATAAGAGGATGAGCCAGGCATGTTTATTCCTATTAGGTGCCATATAATCTTCCATGTGTTGGTGCGCCTTAAAACCCCAATTCAGTTTTTTCTCTCTCTCTTCTCAGCAACGGTGTAGATAGTACTACGCATTAGTAATTGTCTTATACATAAATTGTGATGTCCCATAAAATGTGCAATAAAGGAAGGTCAAGGTTTGCGTGTAAGCTGTTGTATATATCTATATCTCTTAAAATATTTTTCTAATGTCACCCAAACTTTGGTTTGGGATTTCTTATAGCATTATTCATCTTATTCCAACTTTGGTCAATTCTACCCCACTCCCACCCCTACACAAACTTGAAACCCAATTTTATTCCGTGGTGCAGTGTCCGTCGTCTGTCCGTAAACTTTTTTTTGTAGCGAATACTCTTCATATTCATTTTGTCATTTTTTGTTCATGCTCATTAAAGGTCTTCATCATGACCCCTGCATTGTTTCATGTGCCATCTCGCTCCCATCACTAAGAGCAGTGGCAGAAAAACAATAAGCGTAAATGGAGTTTTTACAATAGAATTTGCAGCAACTCTGCAGTTCAGGGTGAGAAGGTTCTAGGCCCATTTTCCATATTTTATCTCGATGTACATGGAAGATGAGCCTGGCATGTTCATGCCTGTTAGGCGCCATATAACCTTTTCATGTGTTGGTGCACCTTAAAACCCCAATTCAATTCAATTCCTCTTGAATTGAATTGGGGTTTTAAGGTGCACCAACACATGAAAAGGTTATATGGCTCACCTTCCATGTACATCGAAATAAAATATGGAAAATGGGCCTAGAACCTTCTCACCCTGAACTGCAGATTTGCTGCAAATTCTATCGTAGAAACTCCATTTACGCCTCTGGAACTACTGAATGGATTTTCATGAAACTTTACAGAAATGTTGCCCATGAAGTCAAGTTGATCCTAGCAAAAATTCATGTTGATGTGAAATCCAAAATGGCCGCCAAATCTAAAAATAGATTTTTAAAAAACAAGTTTGTAGCGACTACTTCTTGAAACTCCAAGTGATATTAAAATGGGACTTTTTCTAAAATGATCAGCATGATATGATGTTGGTCCTTGTCGAAAATCATTTTGGTTCGACGTTAAACATGGCTGCCAGTGGCCATCTTTGTTTACATAGAGTTATATAGTTAAAATTTGTAGCTACTACTCCTGAAACTACTTGACGGATTTTCATGGAATTTCACAGGAATGTTGTTCCTGATGTCTAGTTGATCCTAGCAAAATTTCAGGACGGCCGGAAATTCAAGATGGCCGCTACGGCTGAAAATAGACTTTTAAATAACAAGTTTGTAGACTAATTCCTGAAAACTATAAGTAATATTGATATGAAATGATCAGCATGAAATGTTGGTCCTTGTCGAAAATTATTTTAATTCGACATTAAACAGGACTGCCGGCGGCCATCTTTGTTTACATAGAGTTATATAGTAAAAACTTGTAGTGACTACTCCTCTGAACATACTCGACAGATTTTCATGAAACTTCACAGGAATGTTGCTCTTGATCTCTTGTGGGTCCTAGCAAATTTTCAGGTTGGCCAGAAATTCAAGATGGCCACCACGGCTAAAAATAGATTTTTAAAAAACAAGTTTGTAGCGACTACTTCTTGAAAACTCTTAAGTGATATTGATACGGGACTTTTTCTAAAATGATCATGGGCAACTTCCTGTAAAGTTTCATGAAAATCCATCCAGTAGTTTCAGAGTAGTCCCTACAAAAAAAGGTTTACAACAAATACGGGAAACATTCTTCCAAATTCTGGACAGACTACGGATACGTATCAGTAGAGCTAAAAATTGCTAGATTGTCATCCCCTCCCTCCCTAAAACCTTTAAGGGGTCATAACTCTGCCAAAAATCATTCAACCCGAATATGGCGATGATATGCACAACTAGGCTTGATACTGATCATCCTTGTCAAGTTTCTTAAAATCCAGCCAGGGGTTCAGGAGAACTAGCCCGGAAAATGTTTGTTATCAAAAACCTTTAAAGGGCCATAACTCCACCAAAAATCTGTTAACCGGAATGCGACAATGATGTGCACAACTAAGCTTGGTGCTGATCATCCGTGTAAAGTTTCGTTGAAATGTGGGGAGATGTTCAGGAGAATAGTCCAGACAAAGTTTGTGTATTAAAACCTTTAAAGGACCACAACTCTGCCAAAAAGCATTCAACTGGAACACGGCAAAGATTTGCACAACTAAACTTGGAACTGATCATCCCTAAAGTTTCGTTTAAATCCGGCCAGGGTTCAGGAGAACTAGTCAGAACAAAGTTTGTGTATTAAAACCTTTAAAGGGACACAACTCCGCCAAAATCATTCGGTAATGATATGTACAACTAGGCTTGGTACTGATCATCCCTGAAAAATTTCAATGGAATATGGCCAAATGAAGGCCCTTTCTTCTTAAAGCTGTACAGTCCCTATTTTAACCGGTAATAACTCATGAATATGAATGAGTCACGTGTGAAGTAGTTTCAAATCGACGAACACCCCAAAAGTCGGTATATAAGGAGAAATCGATACGTAAAATTTCACATTTTTATTTAGCCTCCGTACAGGTAACATCGATAAATTTACGGCTCCAGAATATATGTGATAAAAAAATAGTTGCCCGGAACGGGATTTGAACCACAGTCTTGCACTTGTAAGATTTGAAAGATGTACGCTGAATCTCTAGACCACTGCTATTTATTGGTATTTTGTAGCATTTTTAACACTAAATAGGCATTACGTAATAACAAGAGTGCGCACACGAACTCATCAAGCGCTAAATAACAAGTACATATATGGTTGATTTGAGACGAAGTATTAGTTTCATATTGATAAGATACAGTATTACACCAGGCAATGTTAATTTACACGTGCGACAATATGGACTGCATATTTATTGATCCATCTTTAGTTGCGTTCAAATATGTTAAGTTAGTTTGCCTCATATTATATGGTAGTTAGTATACTATTTTCTCGAGTAGCGTTGTAGTTCAGTGGATAGAGCACAGGACTTGAAATCAGAAGGTCGTGTGTTCGAGCCCCGAAAGAAGCTAACTTTTTTTTCGGTAAAAAGTACTGTTACCTGTGTATAGGTACGATGTGCACTGGTCGATGTATAAACAGTAAATGATTTTATGCGCTATATTTGCTCGCTTAAATACCCGATTTCGACATGAGCTGGTGAACATGAAGTTACAAATAAAGACTCGCCTACAAAGAAGAAATCGATTGATATAGGGCGTCTGTAGCTTTAATGAGGCCAAAATATAGCATATTTCAGAAAATCAAGGGCCACAACTCCGGTGTAAATGGTCCAATCTGGCTGGTTTTCAAACTTGTTGCAGCTTTCATTGATAGTAACAATCTGGTAAAGTTTGGTAAAGATCGGATGAAAAATGAAGACCCTATCATATTAACGAGGCAAAATATAGCATTTTTAACTAAATCAAGGGCCATAACTTCGCTGTTAATGGTCCGAACTGGCTGGTTTTCAAACTCGTCTGAGCTTTCATTTATATTAACAATCTGGTAAAGTTTGGTAAAGATCGGACGAAAAATGAAGGCCCTATTGTCTTGAGGCAAAATTTAGCATTTTTAACTAAATCAAGGACCATAACTCCGCTGTTACTAGTCCGATCTGGCTGGTTTTCGAACTTATACAAGCTTTCATTGATATTAACAAGATGGTAAAGATCGGATGAAAAATGAAGGCCCTATCGTCTTAACGAGGCAAAATATAGCAATTTTAACTAAATCAAGGGCTACAACTCTGCTGTTGCTGGTCCGATCTGGCTGGTTTTCAAACTTGTCCAAGCTTTCATTGATATTAACAATCTGGTACAGTTTGGTAAAGTTTGGATGAAAAATGAAGGCCCTATCGTCTTAACGATGCAAAATATAGCATTTTTTACTAAACCAAGGTCCATAACTCCGTTGTTACTGGTTCGATCTGGCTGGTTTTCGAACATATCCAAGCTTTTATTGATATTAACAACCTGTTAAAGTTTGGTAAAGATTGGATGAAAAATGAAAGCCCTATCGTCTTAACTAGACAAAAGTTAACGACGGACGGACGGAAGACGGACAACTCGCCATTCCATAAGCTCTGCTGGCTCTTGGCCAGTAGAGCTAAAAATTAAAAATTCAAACGCTGCCCCAATTTTTACTATAATTTGTATGAGATTCTAACAATAATTTCATATCGGCCTGACTTTCTATATCCAATCCACTCCCCAACCCCACACCCACATTGTTTTAGCCTTGTTTTCTGATGGTATATATTGGCTATACAATTTATTATTCTCTGAAAAATCGAATAGTCGAGTTGCGCTGTTGCGGTCTTGTCTGCCTTGTGAACACTCTAGCAGCTAAATTTATTGTTTGATCTTTACCAAACTTTTGTCAGTTTCTTTAATCAATGAAATCTGGTATAAGTTTAAAAATCAACCAGATCGGATTAACACCAGAGTTATGGCCCCTTGTTTTGCTGGGAAAAAAAATATTCTGCCTTGTGAACACTCTAGCACCTTCATTTATTACTTGATCTTTATCAAATTTTGCCAGATTGTTAATATCAATGAAATCTTGGGTAAGTTCAAAAACAGCCAGATCAAACTAGGAATGCAGTAGTTATGGCCCTCGAGTTTCTTAAATATGTAATTATTGGGAACTTGGGAGTCATGGGTTCAAATCCCACTTGGATTTTTTTCTTGTTTTTAATTCTCCCTTTTCCAGAAACGAATCCCACTGGAGACTACTTTTTCTTTTTAATTCTCCTTTTTCCAGAAACAAATCCCGCGGGGAACTTTTTTCTTGTTTTTAATTCTCCTTTTTCCAGAAATAAATCCCACTGGGGACTATTTTTTCTTGTTTTTAATTCTCCTTTTTCCAGAAACAACGACCGTCGTCCATCACGTTTTGACCTGCAACCTAGCCTAGGCCTGAAATTGAAAAGTATTTGACCTATGTTCATTAAACTTCACAAACTTCTTCATCTTACCCAAAGAAATGTTGTTACACATGTCCAATAACTCCAACTTTTATTTTGGCACAGTTATGCCCCTGTTCATAAAACTAACCTACAACCTAACCTGGCTCATAACTTGGCAAAATTTTGAAGTACGGTCATAAAATTTTACAGTTCTTTAATAATTATTCAATGCCCTTGACATGTCCAATAACTCACTTTTCATTTTGGCAGAGTTATGGCCCTTTTCATAAAACTTTACCTGCAACCTAACCTAGCTCATGAATTGGCAAAATATTGACCAAGGTCATGGAACTTTATAGTTCCTCATCAATTATCCATTGCAGAGTTATGCCCCTTTTCATAACTAACAATTAAAATAATAATCTATGAAGAATTGCAACCCAGGTCTCCATACTTAGATTGTACTAGATGAAATAAGCACAGGGCAGGTGACACAAGTGTTCCGTGGAGCACCCTTCTAGTCTATAGTAACCTTGAACATTGACTAAATGACCCAAATATCAATCCCAAAGCCTCCTTTTCATCAGCCACAGCTTGTGAAGTTACGTTAAAATCCCCGACAATAAGTTATTGAGTGGAAACCAATATTTATAATAACATGACACTGACCTTTGACCAAATGACCGGAATAAAACGTGTAAACTTCCTTTCTTTGAGCCGCACCATGTGGTGAAGTTCCATTAAATACCTCAAGGGAAACTCAAGTTATTGAGCAAACGCCACTACTAGACATTCACAATCTAGAACTGTGTCTGGGGACACCTACTAGACATTCACAATCTAGAACTGTGTCTGTGGAAACCTACTAGACATTCACAATCTAGAACTGTTTCAGGGGACACCTACTAGACATTCACAATCTAGAACTGTGTCTGGGGACACCTACTAGACATTCACAATCTAGAACTGTGTCTGGGGACACAAGCACATTCTATATGTACATTTTTAAATATAAATATTACTATTTTAAAGGACTTTTACACACACATTAATTAACAATTGCGAACACTGATTGTTTCTAAATTCCTGAACATGTTAAATAGTGATCAATTAAAATTGCGTGGGTAAAAAACAATTGTCACGCATTTGGCCAACCATTTTACCATTCTAGGAATTCATCCTGATGTCACATTATTTCAGCAAGATGTCACTTGCAACTCTGAGTGTGGTCTGGCGTTATCTTGCTGAAATAACGTGGTCGTCATGATTTCCTAGGAATGGTAAAACGGTTGGATATATCTGATATTAAATTTCGCGACATATTTTTTCTTTTAAATTTCCAAATGAAAGTCAGGTGCGCTACTTCACATGAAGCTTTACAACTGTGAACACTTTCAATGTAAAATGTAACATTCGAATGGTCTTGGAAAAATTTGCACCACCAAAAAGTTACATACGTCTGGACGGACAGACACGATATGCAAGAGGGACAGACACAGTTCATTCCTTAGTCCCTCTCCAGTTTCACTAGTAGGGGACTAATAACACCTGCCTGGTATTCAACATACAAATGACAGCAAAAGTTCAACAAATTACTTTATTCCATTTCATCCGAACTATGCATACTAGTAAATCTTGGTAACAAACTAATTGACATTTCTTTCTTTGAATATTAATTCTGTAAATGGTCTCTTTAATCACTTCAAATGTTATCTTCAAGTGTGTGTTATAACAAGCAATCACAAACAAGCACTGAATGATAACACCTTTTCACAAATCAAGTAACCCATGCACTGTAAAGTGTGTATAAATATGAGTCTATCTGGGTGTATGTTAAATACTGGCAGTTGCGGACAACTTCTTTAGTGAGCCTATACAGCTACTAATGCTGTCCTTCTCCTGCTGGGGCGTTATACTCTTCTTGACATGATCCACAATCCAGTTTACCATGTGAGCTTGTTCAAAACTTCGCTGTGTTGTCTCCAGATCTGCTTGGTAGTCCTAAAATTATATACAAGTCATATATAAAATCATATCATAAGGCCTCATTTGTGTCACATTTTTAAGAGATATTGTTTAATACGTCTTTTAATCTGTATCTAGCGAGCTCATAAGGCATCACCTGTTCAGGATTTTTTTTTTTAGTTCATCAGTTTTAATATTATTTGGGTGGTTTGTTTCCAGAGCTTTTAGCTTGTCTAGCTGTAGGAGCATGTGTGCCAATTACTGTAATTCACAAATCCCGCCATGCACGTGTGAGTTATGGAGCAGACTCAAAATGGACCTCATTATATGCATACAAGAGGTACATGTATATGATCTTTAAATTATGACCTTGAAGGTATTTTTGGATTCTGTAGGTCATTTTGAGTCGGAGTATTTGTGCCAATTTATTTTAATATCCCTACATGCATGTCGGAGTTGTAGAACGGACACAAAAAGTTCAACAAACGGATGGACAAAAAGTCTTTTAACTTCTGACTTTGGGGATCACAACCATAGACAACAGATGATCATGTTATACGTACA
This sequence comes from Cyrtodaria siliqua, assembly GCA_037043455.1. NCBI lineage: Eukaryota > Metazoa > Mollusca > Bivalvia > Adapedonta > Hiatellidae > Cyrtodaria > Cyrtodaria siliqua. The sequence goes on from JAWPHD010012978.1 coordinate 46,785, forward strand.
AGTCGTTGTTTGATGGTCTTGTGTACTTCAGCAAGCCTCTGTCTGTACTGCGACTCCAGTTGAAGGTCAACAAGCTCCTATAACACAAATATCAGCAGGATTTACACACAATATACCAAAGAACTAAATCGTAAACCTACCGGTTAACGTCCCATTTTTAAGAAGTGCAATTTACTTCAGCTACAATGTGACAACCTTCCTTGCAGACTAGACATTAAAATTAAATAAACGGCTTTTGATTTCACATGCCCCATAAATATCAGGTGTAAACAGCCAACAAAAAGACTCACTGGGTACAACCACATGCTCCATAAATTGAACAGAATTCTTAATGTGATTAAATACTTGTATTTGTGCTCACATCTTTTTATTAGTTTTATGCAAAAGTTTAACAACTTTAGTATTAAGAGCAAGCTTAGTTACTAAAGATTAACATCAATATTTTAATAAATCGGCTTGCATTTATTTAAATGGCAGACATTGTTCCCAATTTAATACATTTTAATTTTGCAGATTATTTAAAAATAATCATATATCATGATCCCCTGTTGTGTTTTCTGTTCTTTTGACTTCATTTTACCTTTTCAAAATTAAATACTGATGAACAACTATCTTACAACAATTGATTTGTATTGAGTTACTTTCATCCTCAAATCAGTTTTAAAGACTTCCAAAAAGGCAGGCAAGAATACATTTATTTATTAAGGCAATAAAAGTTCAAAACAAGATCTGACAGAACAATCTCTCTAGCTTTTCTTTTCAGGAAACGAAAATAAATATGGTGTTGTTTAATGTTATAAATATCAGTAAAATGAGGAAATAAATAATGAACTGAATCGTGAATCGCTAGATGGCTCATCAACACCTTGTTTGGGCCAATTCAACCTGCCCCAGAGAAAGTAGAACGAATCTGGGAACCATTTCCTGCTTTTACTAACGGATAATTTTTTATGTTTTTTTAATTAAAAGAAATATAAAAAGATCGGACAGGGAAAGTAGCATTCAAGGAGGACAGTAAACCACAAAACACAGAACCAAACACGCAAACAGACAAACAAGAAGGCAAAAGCAATAATAAATGCAAACGACATCACAAACACAAAATGGTTGACAATAGGGCTACCGCCTTGGAACGGTCAGTGGCAAAGTAGGCCACTGGGGGTTTAAACCGGTTCTAGGGTGCACCAAAGCTCACACTTACCCTACTGTCATCCCATTAAAACAGGACAGTGTAAATAAAGAAATACCCGCCATGATCTAATCTCTAACCAACAAGGCAGCATCAATAGGCAATATAAGTAAAATACAAATATGCTCGTGTAAATATAATACAAAACAAGAGGGCCAAGATGGCCCTATATCGATCACCTGAGTAACTGTCCATTATCGAACTTCTTCGAAATCTTATGATCATATACAATCAGTGCAAGTTTGGTTAAGATTGTTCAAGAAATGTGGCCTCTGTTGTTTACCAACATTGAAATAAAGACACTGACAAAGTTTGGTAAAGATCAAAGACAAAATGAAGGTGTAATCTCTGGGGCATGGCCAAATGTGACCTAAGGGCTACATGTAATATATGAGAGCTGTGTGCCTTGTGGTTTCAGAGAAGAAGATTTTTTAAGTTTTTCCCTATACAAGTCTATGTAAAACATAAGACCCCTGGGGCAGAGCCAAATGTGACCCGGGTCACCATTTTAATAAACTTGGTAAAGGACCATAAGTGCATAGTAAATGCAAAATATTAAACCTCTGGCTCTTGCAGTTTCAGAGAAGAAGATTTTTTTAATTTTTCCCTATACAAGTCTATGTAAAACTGTGATCGCGGGGGCGGGGCCAAATATGACCCCAGGGTCACCATTTGATCAAACTTGGTAAAGGACCATAAGATTATAGCAATTGCAAAATATTAAACCTCTGGCTCTTGTAGTTTCAGAGAAGAAGATTTTAAAAAAAATCCTATATAAGTCTATGTAAAACTGTGACCCCCGGGGCGGGGCCAAATTTGACACCAGGGTCACCATTTGAACAAACTTGGTAAAGGATCATAAGCTTGTAGAAAATGCAAAATATTGAACATCTGGCTCAAGCAGTTTCAGAGAAGAAGATTGTTTAAGTTTTTCCCTATACAAGTCTATGTAAAACATGTGACCCCTGGGGTGGGGTCAAATGTAACCCTAGCGTCACCATTTAAACAAACTTGGTAGAGGACTATAAGCTTATATCAAATGCAATATATTGAACATCTGGCTCAAGCAGTTTCGGAGAAGAAGATTTTTTAAGTTTTTCCCTATACAAGTCTATGTAAAACATGTGAACCCTGGGGCGGGGCCAAATGTAACCCCAGGGTCACCAATAGAACAAACTTGGTAAAGGACCATAATCTTATAGTAAATGCAAAATGTTAAACCTCTGGCTCTTGTAGTTTCAGAGAAGAAGATTTTTTAAGTTTTTCCCTATACAAGTCTATGTAAAACTGTGACCACCGGGGCAGGGCCAAATGTGACCCCAGGGTCACCATTTGAACAAACCTGGTAAAGGACTATAATCTTATAGTAAATGCAAAATATTAAATCTCTGGCTCTTGTGGTTTCCGAGAAAAAGATTGTTTTCAGTTTTTCCCTATACAAGCCTATGTAAAACTGTGACCCCGGGGTGGGGCCAAATGTGACCCCTGGGTCACCATTTGAACAAACTTGGTAGAGGACCATAAGCTTATAGCAACTGCAAAATATTAAACCTCTGGCTCTTGCAGTTTCAGAGAAGAAGATTTTTTAAGTTTATCCCTATACATGTCTATGCAAAACATGTGACCCTTGGGGCGGGGTCAAATGTGACCCGAGGGTCACCATTTGAACAAACTTGCTCAAGAATCATATGCTTATAGTAAATGCAAAACATTAAACCTCTGGCTCTTGTAGTTTCCGAGAAGAAGATTTTTTATTTTGTTTTCCTATATAAGTCTATGTAAAACTGTGACCCCTGGGGGCGGAGACAAATTTGACCCCAGGGTCACCATTTGAACAAACGTAGTAGAGGACCATAAGCTGATGCTACATGTAATACATGAGAGCTCTGTGCCTTGTGGTTTTAGAGAAGAAGATTTTTTAAAGTTTTTTTCCTATATGTCTATATGAAAAACATGCAAAATCTCAATATACAAACTTTGGATCCCCGGGGCACGGCCATTTTTGACCCCGGGGACTTTATTTGAACAAACTTGATAGTCTAGGCGTTGGCGATCATTTTAAAAGAAAAACTGTTGAAATCTGTCCTGCGGTTCTGGAGAAGAAGATTTTTTAAGGTTTCAACCATATATGGCAATGGCGGCCATCTTAGATATCGTGCTGACCTAATTTTAACAAATCTAAAAAGCATTCATCTAAGGATCATCCATGTGAAGTTTAGTCAAAATTAGCCAAGCGGTTTCTGAGGAGAAGTCGTTTGAAGAAAAGTTAACGACGACGGACGGACGACGGACGACGGACGCAGAGTGATCCCAATAGATCACCTTGAGCCTTCGGCTCAGGTGATCTAAAAACAATAGCCTAGAAAGCCACAATGAAGGTACTCAATGATTTTGCAGAAGCCAGAGCAGTAAGAGAAACTCAGATGAAAGACCCCAATAGAAGAGACCTACCAGTTTACTTCCTATCTGAAAGACAAGGCCAGGGGAAGTGTCATGCTACCCCCCATGATCTATGGATTCAGGGTGGAACTTGCTTTATTCGGGCAGCTATAATTATATACATTCATCCTATTTTTCTTGAATTTTAAGTCTAAGATGTTGATGACCGTTGTCATCTTGTGAGAAACACAACTTTTTAAATTCATATTTGAGACTTCCAAATTTGAGACTGGAAGTCGGGACTAGGACAGATTTAAACTGAAATTGTGGAAGCCCTGCAAATATTCAGTAAATCAACTCCTGGAAAATAGTAATAGATGCACTTAGGTTGGGCATCAACAGTCGTGGTGGATCTACCCCTGGTTAATAAGGGAAGCGGGTAGGGGGATAGGATATAACATTTGAAAACTGTTTGCGGGCAAAGAAAGTTTTTCTAAAATACTAGTACAAATACACTATACAAGTTCAGAATTTTTCTCAAGCTACGCTCGTGAACTTTGTTTGTGTTTTATGAAGACCGACATGAAAAACAAGGCCTTCTGTAAATCATTTTATTAAATGTAAATCTCGGAAATAGTAAACAAATGCACTGATGTGAGATACAAATTCAACATACTTAATGTATGAGCTGTAAAATCAATTTATATACGCTATTGGTATTTCTATAGCGACTAATAAGCCGCATTAGGCTGAGTATTCATTTATTTACTGAATAATATTGCCTGCATTTTTCTGAATTGTTTTGTATATATGTTATATATTTTATAAAAGGTTATTAAACAAAATAAAACAAATAAAAATGTATGATACCTGTTTAGCTTGAAAGACAGTTGGGATGGCATCTAGTCTCCAAACGTCGGTATTGCATACGGCTATCTCATTATTGTACGTAGATTTAGCATTCTCCAGAGGATCCTCATACAGCTCTTTCCGTACCGCCTGTAAATACCAGGATAATCCAAATTAACAATCGCTTTAATACCACTAGTGGGGAATAATATCCAAACAAGAGATTTTGTAAAACAAACATGCCCTCCTTTATGACGATGACACAAACATTCCTGCCAAGTTTCAAGTTTGTAGTGCCAGCTGTTCTTGAGCTATCGCGAAGACAAGCAATTTTTAGTAATTTTTTACATGTTTTGTTACAATAGCAACCACATTTCTTATGCGAATCTACCCAAAAGCGGAGGTGCACAACTCGACCATGACACAAACATTCCTGCCAAGTTTCAAGTTTGTAGTGCCAGCAAAATATAGCATTTTTAACTAAATCAAGGGCCATAATTCTGCTGTTACTGGTCCAATCTGGTTTTCAAACTTGTCTGAGCTATCATTGACATTAACAATCTGGTAAAGTTTGGTAAAGATCGGATAAAAATGAACGCCCTATCGTCTTAACGTGGCAAAATATAGCATTTTTAACTAAATCAAGGGCCATAACTGGTCCAATTTGGCTGGTTGACATTAACAATCTGGTTAAGTTTGGTAAAGATCAGATGAAAAATGAAGGCCCTATCGTCTTAACGAGACAAAGTTAACGACGGACAATGGACGGACGGACGACTGACAACTCGGCATCCCATAAGCTCTGCTTGCCGAAGAGTGGTGCTAAAAATGAAATGTTTAAAAATAAATTTATATACTTACCTCAACGCGCTTATCCAAAAATGCTCCAATCTTTGGTCCAAATTTGATACTTCCTATAGTAATTACGAGAGCAACAAATAATGCCTCTCCAAAAATATGTTCTCCCACAATAATTTCCTTGTTCAAAGCAAGCAGGAACGATCCCCACAACAGCGTGTAGCCACCTGAAGCATAATAAAATAGAATAGGATAAGGTGCACAGGAACAGTAAATTTTAAGTCACACGGATTAGAGACATCGAAATTGACACATTCTCATTGCCTACACTAATTCTTTTGTACAATTTGCCATGATAATTTGTTAACAAATTAAACTGTTCAACCTTTTAATCTAAAGACATAATTAATGCATAAACAAAGATTAACAGAGCTGTCGGAGGAGAGCGAGCTCGACTTTCTTCGTCTTATTTATTGATTGCGAAGGTATAATTATGCTTGAATGCATATCAGCATTACTGCACTTGTCTGTAAGAGTTCTTGCATGAGAGTGAATATATATATATGTGAAGCTTCACTGAATCCCTTTAAGGTCAATTCAAACAAACTTGGTACCGTAGAGGACTATAATCATATCTCTTGGAGTTTCAGAGAAGATTGTTTAAAGATTTTCCTTTATAACGCTGTAAAACTGACACCAACAAGGCAATCTTTTTTACCTCTGAAACAGTATTTAAATTTGTTAAAATTGAACACTTTTGGTCGAGGACCAAAAGCACGTTTCATGGAAAGACGGCTTTGTGGCTTCAATGAAGATTTTTCCAAAAATATAATTGAAAATGCCCACATAATGAGGTCAGTGGATAAGGCCTGGCTCTTAGAACTACAGTCCTCTGCCTGTATAGGGTCCGCTCCCTGACATGTGGGCATGTCAGATGGGAACTTAATTCCAAGGGTTTTTTTCAAGAAAATTGGGAAAAGGTCTAGTCTGCTGAATTTGGGAATAAGAAGTTTTGGGAAAAAGAAGTGCGAGACTTCATTATTAAAAATGCCTCAAAATGAGGTCAGTGGATAAGTCCAGGCACTTAGAGCCCCGCCTGGGTTCGCTCCCTGGCGACGGGCATGTCGGATGGGAAACTTAATTTCTGGGCTTTTTTCAACAAAACTGGTAAAAGGTCTAGGCCTGCTGATTTTGGGAAAAAGAAGCGCGAGACTGTCAAAATTGGGAAAAAGAAGAGGCAAATGTTTTAAGGAAATATATATTTTCATTTAAATGTATCTTTTTTAGGTATAATATCGATCAGTTATTGAATTTAAACACACAAATTATATAAAAGCAGATTGGGAAAAAATAGGGGTTTTTGCAATTGGGAAGACGTCAAATTACAGCCCTACTTAAAACAATCTCATTAAAATCAGACCCTTTACGTTACGATACTCTACACTACTAAGGATCTGACAACACTGCATTGGAGGTCATGTCAGATTGACCTTATGATTAGCCAATGAGATTTCAGCCTACAAAATTGCTCGGTACAGACTGTTTCACTGTGCATGTCGGGTTTCAGTCAAACGCTGTGGAGTAGTCTACGCTCGGTATTGAAAGAGACAATGTCCATAACTTTTAGCTTATAAAACACAAAATAACTGTGTTGTTAAATATAACACATCAACCATTATTGATTATTTACTTAAAAATACACAAGACTGACGGAATTCAACAGCGGTACAAAACAAGAGCTGTCGGAGAACAGCGCAGCTCGACTATTCGATTTTTCAAAGTGGGGGTGGTGAGGGCAATATATATGTGTAAGAAGCTATGTAAGAATTCACCAAAACAACACAAAAATATGTAAGTAAATAAAAAATCGAGTTTTGAGTGAGGATGGGGAAGAGGCGGGGAGTGGGGAGGGCAACATATATGTGTAAGAAGCCATGTAAGAACTGACCAAAATAACACAGAAATATGGTAAAACAAAGATTTTTTTTTAGATTGGGGTGGGGTGCAAGATGGAAGAATTGACAAAAACAACACAGATGTAAAAAAATAAAATAACAATTAAATGAAAATATTCTAGTTTCGAAGGGGGGAGGGGGGGATGTGTAAGAATTGACTAAAACAACACAGAAATATGTAAAAATAAATAAAATAAAAAAGTAAACAAAATAAAACTAGAATTATCACTGAAAGTGATTAATACCCCCACAATACCGCCATGTCACATAAACATGGCAACCACACAAGAAAACAATGGTCTAGTTTAAACATATTTATTTCTAATAAATGTACATGGAAATGGGGTCGGGCCACAAGTTATTACAACATCAGAAATCTGGTCCTCCCGCTACAAAATATTCATACAATTTAGACAATGGCAAACAAATTATTTAAACTACAATATATGAAATAAACAGGTGAAAAAAAATGAGAGAGAGAGAGAGTGTGGGGGAGAGGAGAGGAGAGGAGAAGAGAGAGTTTTCAATATTGTTAGTGATCAGGGAAGAAGAATGTGCGTGTTACAGTGTTCAAGTCAAAGATGTATAAGTGTAAAATTGGTGGTTTGTAACCAGTCAAAGTAGACCTGTATTTTATGGTCTTAGACCCGTGTACCAAAAATTATTTAAATCCGTCGACCCTGCCATGAGTTATCGTCTGGTCACCGTTTTTTGGGCAAATTCTAAGTTGAAAAGGGGCCATAACTCCGTCAAAAATTGGTGGTTTGTAACCAAAGTCGAACTTGACCTGTATTTTATGGTCTTAAACCCGTGTACCAAAAATTATTTAAATCTTCATGAGTTATCGTCCGGACACTGTTTTTTGGGCAAATTCTGTTGAAAAGGGGCCATAACTCCCTCAAAAATTGGTGGTTTGTAACCAAAGTCGAACTTGACTTTACTTTTATGGTGTTATACCCGTGTACCAAATATTATTTAAATCCATCAACCCTTTCATGAGTTATCGTCGGGAAACCAACAGACTGACCGATGGACCAACGGACCAACCGACAATCTCACTCCTATATACACCCCCAAACTTCGTTTGTAGGGGTATAAAAAAAAGGTGTAGAGGGGTGGTGGGGGGGAAGTGCGGGCTGTGTGTGGGGTGGAGGAGGGAGCCCATGCCCCAATATGAGTGAAGTATGAATAAGATGCATAATGCCATAAGAAATCACAAACCAAATTTATAGATATATACATGCTACATGCAAACCTAGATATGCCTTTATTGCACATTTTATGGGCCAATTGTATTTGGGTTCCATGGGAGCCCAGAATTTGCAGAAGACGAAATTAATTACCAAACCCTTTACAACATACTATAAGGAAACCAGTTCAGCTAGGACAAGAAATGCAAGAGATATAGACCTGTAAACACAGCTTACACGCAAAATTTGATGTGAAACAGACACATTCAGAATTTGGGTTCCATGGGAGCCCAGGGGTTATAGGAACCAAAATTACTAAAGCAGCCCTTAAGATAATGCTATAAGGAAGCTTATGGCCAAATATGATTGTGCTAGGGTTAGAATCGTAAGAGATATAGACTTGTAAACACAGCTTACACGAAAATTTGATGTGAAATGGGACACACTTTATCATAATTTGGGTTCCATGGGTTACAGGAACCAAAATTGCTTATGCAGCCCTCGAGATAATGCTTTAAAGAAGCCCATGACCAAATTTGGTTGTGCTAGGATAAGAAATGTAAGAGATATAGACCTGTAAACACAGCTTACACGCAAACCTTAATGTGGGACGCCGACACCAACGCCAGGGTGATTACATAAGCTCTCTTATTCTTCCAATAGTCGAGCTAAAAATGGAATGGTTCTGGCTTCCGATCTTCCACCTGGCTACGCCCCTGATTTTCTTTCCTATTGACGACGACGTAACGAACGTTACTTGACGTCATTTTTTTTAAACCATAACGTCACAACGAATGTAACTAAACAGCGAATTTAAACAGATACTCAGTAAAGGTAAACACTTTATCTTAGTAATACAACCGTAACGCTTGATTATGTGTACAGTATTTTAAAAAGCTGAATCAATAAGAACAACCGATATTTTAAACCTTTTTTCACTGGTCAAATGGGGAGAAACCTTTGGGATAAAACAAGCAAAGCCTATCAGGGAAAAGGTTTTGGGTCGGGGTTTGCAATGCCTAAAAGCAGCTACATGTACGCCACTAGAACACTGCACTAGAAACTTTTTTTTTTAGGAAACGTAAAGATCTAGGCCTAGAAAATGTGTGATTTGGCTAATCGGTTCAACTGAAATTAATTTCAGAGCTTACTGGTGCATGTGAAATAAAAATCACTGTCGGCAAACATTATCATTCATATAAGTTTGTAATTATAAGGATTGTTTTTCATTTTTTGCGATGTTATCGAAGTATAACACGCGGTTTTATACAATTTGTGACCCATCATTGACGTTTTATACTTCGATAACATCGCAAAAAATGAAAAACAATCCTTAAATAACATATTTTGTTGTTTACCGAGTTAAAACCCAATTTAATTTTATTTACACTTCTCCCACTCCTGATATAAGTCTATACATGTAAAATGTGATTGGGGAGAGGCCAAAATTGACCAAAGAGTCACCATTTGAACAAACTTGGTAGGGAAGCATAAGCTAAAGCAAGACATAAACAAGACTAGATATACTGGTGACAGTTGTGAGGAATACAGTACCTGTAACCCCTAATTTGGGGTAAAGTGCCATAAACCATCGTGTTGGTAAAATGCCGAACTGGTAAGTCTCTGGCTCAACTGCTTGTTTAAGATGGGGATAGTTCTTTAAATCACGCTCTGGACCAAAAAATATGGCGTTGGCACTGTCCCAGTTGGCTAACTTCGTCTCCAATGGTACGGGCTCATGGAACGACTGTGGTAACAAGTCTTCATCTGGCTCTAGAGCTCTGTCTTTTGGCATTGGGACTCTGGCAGCAGCGCAGCCACGCACTGGTGTAACAATGACAGCCCTGTAAACATGAATTAACGCTGGCTTGTGGACAATAAAATAACAAATGAACTTGTATAATTAGACCAGTCTTTTTTATTTTCAAAATTTACAAACTATGAAAAGATATATTCTAAAAAATACTGCCTCTTAAGTAGAAATGGTTTTAATTTCATTCTCACAGGAAGGAACAAATTATTTCTATAATACTTTGATGATTTTATCATAGATTTTTTGCCAATAAAAAATTATTATCCTTTTGATTTGTTTACCTACCTTTTTTTTTTACACAATGAATGAAGTAATACTGGTCTTACTGAACCATATTAAACTTAAGTGAAATTACTAACGTTATCTGACATCCTTTAATTCACTACACAAAAAAAATCAACTCACTTGAATGTCTTCAAGGCACGAACACCACCTGAAATGAAAATGGTGTATGTGGCATAAATTTGATGTATACATTTTCAATATGAGATCATCAATAAAATATTCTGCTTTCCTCCATATTTTCCAAATTCCGACAGGTTTATTTTTGTTGTCATATAAATGATTCGGGCTCGAAATTCGGTCCTATTCCCGTTTCCAAACAGTTGTTCCCACCCCCTGTCTCCACATTATTGCAAAAACTTCCCGTAAAAACAACAACATTCTAATGTGTAAATGTTTTAACGTAACACACTTCCCAATTTACATGAAGAATATGAATGTCATACTCATTTTATGGGTGATAAGCTACATGTAAAAACAAACTTTACACACATTTTTTTTGTGGGGCATTTTATCCAAGGCACGAGGAAAAAACATACTTTTTGGCCAGGGGAATACGTCATCTGTAGGTCCTGGGGGAAGGCACATCAAATACATTAGTGTTATTTCACCATATATTTGGTCATTAGGCTGTTAGGTATAATAGTCATCTATGAAAGAGATACACAGCATGTCAAAATATTTATTACTTAAAACTTGGAAGTCTTCCCTGGGGTTGAAGGAGGTGGGTGGTGGGGAAAGGGTAAAGGGATAAAAAAAAAAATTAAACTAGAGTTATCACTGAGTGATTAATACCCCCACAATACCGCCTTGTCACATAAACATGGCAACCACAAGAAAACAATGGTTTAGTTTAAACATATTTATTTCCAATAAATTCTAAGTTGAAAAGGGGCCATAACTCCGTCAAAAATTGGTGGTTTGTAACCAAAGTCGAACTTGATTTGTATTTTATGGTGTTATAGCCGTGCACCAAATATTATTTAAATCCATCAACCCTTTCATGAGTTATCGTCCGGACACAGTAAAAACCAACAGACCGACCGAATAGCTCACTCCTATATACGCCCCCTAAACTTCGTTTGTGGGGGTATAATTATGTCTAAAACAAACATTTTGATGAAGGGATTACAGTGTATAATAATATGTTTTTCTCCTGTATCTGTGTGTGTGCGAGGTGCTGGTGGTGGGAGGAGTGACCTGTGTGAAGAAAATGTGGGTATTTACGATGGCGCGCCGTCGAATTGGTTCTAGTTTATCAATGAAATACAGTAATACCTGCTAACAACTAATTAATAAAAGAGTGGTTTGTGTAAAACATTCACATTTTTTTGTTGAAATCAAGAGGCAGACATCTCACAATTAACGATTAGGGTAAATAAAAACAAAAATGTCACGTGGGTCATGTCAATCATGCAAATGAGGTGTTAATCTCATTGGTCAAAAGTCCTGATTGGGCTGGTACTTATTCAGCAAGGTGTAGTTTTGTTTGGAAGGTGTTGCGTGACAGACCTGATCGTCCCGAAGACTAAAAAAACAGTCATCAGTTGTTATATAGGGATTAAGTTAATTATTGAAAAAGTAAAGGTTATCAGCTTTTCTCAGTAAGCCATTTGAAAGCTTGAAGGGATCAAACTAATTTAAGGCATCCCGTCTACATGAAGGTGTGGCGTTAGGCCACTTTCTGAAGTGAAGGCATGGTGGTAGCTCGATGACTAAAAGCGCTGGGGCAAGCCCTGAAAGAACGTATCATGAGACCACTTACGGTGAGGAATTTTCCACTTTGCTTACTGCAGAGATGAACATTCTGGATATGGTGGGGATACCTGTGGAAGGGCATTCAGTGACTACTGTACTGGGGAAGTACGACTCGAGTATTTGTAGTAGTGAGGTGTCGTACTACTGACCTAATTTGTTACTAGATTAAAGATACTACTACTACTATGTTCAAGATTAGCTGTAAAAACTGTGGCGTTGATTAGAGCTGAAATCCGGTTTTGAATGGCTACTACACTTGCAAATTTGTAGTAGCCCGACTGACTCTCGATAGAAATTTCTGTTAGCCCAGGGGTCGACTTAGCCGCAAGTCTGTAGGCCCGCGGCCAGTGGATTTGGTCTCAAACCAGTCAACATCCCAAGTAACTACACCGAAAGGCCAGTGGTTTTTTAGTCAGAAATTTAAAACAATAGAAAACTTGATAAATCTATGTTCTTTTTCAAGTTTTTTAATGACAATTTGACTCGAAACATTCTACCGAAAGAAATATCAATATACAATCGGATTAAGCAAGCAGCGATTTTATTGGCTAACGTGTCCATCCGTCGACGAATCATGCAGCGTCTATCAAAAGCGAGTTGGTAATGCTCGATAAATATTGAGTCGCATAGAGCCAATTTTAGTCAGTATTCGAATTTTCAATATTAATCATTTCAACGGAGAATTACTTGAAAACAAAGTTTAACCAGATTGAAGCATTGATTATGATAACCAGTAACAAATAAAATTGTATTTTTCATTCATAGTAAGCGTTTACCCGATAAGTACCGTTGCGAGCTTTTGGAACAGAGTCGGGAGTTTTTTCAAACAAGCAGGGCGAACAAGCGTGCTCTCCAAAATGGAGATTTTTCTTATGGTCCAAAACGGAGAAGGCGATACAATGCAAACAATACGAAAAGGACAGGAAGCTTGAGTTTCTCCCAAAATGGAAGCTGGACCATACGGAATCTAAGGGCATGTGTAAAACATTTTTATAAGGGAAATTTCATGAATTTGTTTTGGGCCAGTAAAAAGGGCATGTGGGCCAGTAACTTTTGAGATCTGACTGGACCTGCTGGCCAGCTGAAAAATAATGCTTAAAACGACCCCTGTAGCCCGGATGGCTTCGGGTATGTGATATATTGGTAGGGCAGGACACCGGTACCCGGTGCTGGTATCGTACCGATACTCGTTTCACTGTGAACCGGTATTTACCCGTTTAAAAAAAAACGGCACCCTTATCGGTATTTGGAAAAATGTGTCTATCTTATTTTGAAGCTGTTCTGGCAGTGAATAAGCTCCAAACCGCCATGAACGCGATGAACTATCAGCGTGTCGTCATTTTGTTTAAATACTCACACAGCATGTGATTCACTGGCATTATTTTGCTGTGTAGTACCTAGCAATTTAATCGAGACGTAATTTACAGGCTTTATGGAACCAACAGTCATAGTCTATGGCGCGCTTTATAAAGTGGAACCAGTCTGGTAGTGAGGCACGCATTTGAATACGTATTTCCGTATTCACTTTTTCCAACAATTAAATGGAATTAAAACACAAGAAATTCACAGTAAATAAAATATATGCAGTGATTTTTTTACCTCGGAAATATTTGTGCGTCCTGGACGCAGGACGCACAAATATTTCCGTGGACGCAAATTGTCAGAACATGTGCGTCTCGGGACGCACATAAATTGCAAGTAAAGAGTTCCGTAATTCATATTTCCCCTGTTAGAATTCAATCCGTCGCTTTTTTCTCCGCGGCTACCGCCATATTTTCCATGTAAGAATTCAATCCGTCGCTTTTTTCTCCGCGTCTACCGCCATATTTGACTATTCGATGAGGGTTAAGTTTACCCTCGCACCGTTCCGCGTAATTTTGTAATGTCGATTATTATTGGATAATGGTCATACGATTAGCCAATAGAATCGGCCATGAGGTAAAACACGAAACGGTGCGGAAACAAACATTCCACGAGGTTTATTGCTACTTCCAGGGCCTTTTTTCCAAAAATTGGGAAGGGGCCTAAGCCTTTCATTTTGGGAAATTCAAGCGCGATTTTTGGCCAAATTGGGAAAAGGTAGACTGACTTTCAAGATACATCAACAGTCTGCGAAATTAGCGGTTGTCCGGTAGTCCGGGACAACTAATTTACGAACAGGACAACCATGTGTTCCCACTTTGGTTGTCCGATCGGACAACCAAACCAAAATTTCTGAAAGCGCAAAGCTATTTGTCAATCAAAATAAGTATAAAAGTCGAACAGGAAACACGATTTAGGCTTTTTCATTGATGTTGAGAAAACTACTGTGACACCGGTATAAATGCTACGAGGTATTGGTCAATTAATTGTATCCCTCTATGGAAGGTCACAACACGTCAAGACCTCGTTTTTTATCGGATTTAGCCGAATTTTTTATTTTGTATAGAGCAACCAATCGGAACTACCTCGTCGGATTCCGTCACTCGAGAATCCACATTTACTGAGTACGAAAATTGGCGAAGAGTTCCAATCGATAGAGCAACGGAAAATTACAATTATACACGTGAATTATTCCATCCAATGAGAATAAATTAAACATCATGAATATGCTAATTTAGCGCATGCGTCGCTAAAAACGTGTTTCCGGTTGTCGCAAAATGTCAATATTGCGGTACGTGATGGGTGCCATTCCTGGTAAACCAGTGAAAGAGTCCAAACAAGAGTCAAGTAAGCGTTACCGTACGATTGATTGATTGAACTGGATTTTATAGTCGCACCAACAGCTAAGGTCATATGGCGACTTTCCAGCTTCCATTGGTGGAGGAAGACCCCAGGTGCCCCTCCGGGCAATTTTCGTGCACAAGCGGGCACCTGGGTAGAACCACCGACGTTCCGCAAGCCAGCTGGATAGCTTCCTCACATAAAGATTCCTAGGCCCCTGAGGGATCGAACCTACAGCGGTGAGGGGCAAGTGATTTCAAGTCAGAGACGTTAACCACTCGCCCACGGACGCCCCTCGTTACCGTACGAAGCCAAAAGAGACAGAAATTTTGTTTCTTTTTGGCAAGTTGGTCGAGAGTGCCTTAAATGTACCAGAGATGGTAAAATGCAGTGCCTTTGGTGCATAGACAAAATCCGGATTAGACACTGATTCAAAAATCATGACTAATGATGACTGTGACTTATCAGAGAAAGACATAGACAATCTTTTTTCTTTGTATACAAAAGAATGAATAATGAATAAATATTGTGGACATCATGTTTTGCTTTGTTTATATATATCATTAGAGTAATAAAGCCTTCAGGTTTTAAAAGAAACATTGCGGGCAACCACTTTTCCTTTCGGGCAACCAGTTTTTGTTTAAATGGTTGCCCGAAGGACAACCAAGTCCAAAAGTTAATTTCGCAGACTGCATCAATAAACAAATGGCAGTCTACATACATACAGTAAATAGAAAGTTGCATCAATTTAATAATTGAAAACAAAATTATTTAACAGGACTGGTATAATAGGACACTTCTAATTTTAACATCAGGGTTCCGGAAATACGGTTGCCCAACGCCCCGGGCAAGTGGATTTTGGGTGCGGGCAAGTGACCTTCGCAAATCTGGTTGCCCGCCACTTGCCCGACAGACATTTCCATTTCAGAACAAATCAAGTGGCAAACTAGCCATATCAGAATGGAACTGAATAAAACTGGCTGCTGTTTTTCGCCACTAGCGATTGTTAATAAGATCAAACAACTTTCGGTACAATCAACAATCTCGCCCCAGGCAGCTTAATTTGTGGCATTATTTCAATAAACAACTAATTAACCCACACGCGCATTTCACACCGTTTGAAAACAACTTATCCTGACACGACCGGCAGACGTGTGTCCATTGGCCAATGAAATCGCGGCAATTATGTCCGTGACCTCCCAACCATAAATATAGCTACTTTCAGAAAATCTCTGAACGTCATTTGGACCTTCCACCAATCCAATCAGAAACATGTTTCATAATTTGCAAATTTAATTTGTCTAAATAATGATGGACAGACCTACGTGACGTTATGTTTTTGTTTAGATAATTTTGCCGAAGATTTTTTCGTAACGAAACTACATTTCTTTTACTCGAAGCACTCGTTTATCAATGCGCTTTTATGAGGTATTTGGTGTATTTCATTGATATAGTCTGTAATTAAACGTACATGTATATGGAAGTGCATACTACACAAATAAGTTGCATACCGGTAACTTAGCGATATGCGCATGTCATGGGTTTTCGCGATTTCAGAATAATCACGGAACCTTTTTCTCAAGTTCTGAACTTTCGCTTTTGATAAATAAGGTTACTGCTACTACTTCTTAAACAATTCCTAGGGAACCCCTATTAACGCCTCTTGCTTTCATCTTATTCCCTTTAGTTAAAATACAAAGCCGTAGGAACGTTACCATGATTGCAAAAATTGGGGGCCAAATGAACATTTTTACTAACGTTTTTGTCTTGTTTCTTTGCCTGTCGCACATTTAAATGAATACAATAGCTTCTTTTTTTCTGTCAACTGGATAATTGTACAAACTGTGACATTAAAAGTTCCATACACTAGCTGCCAATCATTTTTTTTGGATGGTCATCAAAAATGATGGGAGGTTGTGTGTGTGGTGTTTCGGGTGGGGTGGGAGGGCGGAATAAAATGAGTTTTTATACTGTGTCATCATTTTATGATTTAAATAACACAAAGATGTAATAGACACAAAAGAAGAAAATGCAACCATTTGATTTTTTTATATGAATAAATACAATGTATTAACTAATTCATAAAATACACTCTCCCTTCCTTTGATAAGTATAATGGTCCAAATTATGCGGCGGTCCGTCCCGTTAAACACGAATAATGGTACACCGCCAATTTTTGAGGCAATTAAGTGTTCTTAAATGTGGGGCAAGTGACATTATGGGCAGGGCAAGTGACTTTTGAAAATCCCCTTGCCCTGGGCAAGTGGATTTTCAAAATATTTCCAGAACCCTGAACATCATTTACAAGGGTAACTGTCTGGACTTGAAGTCCTTAAAGTCATCAACAATTTGATCAAAGTCCTCCTCTTGGGGGTTTACAGTTAATGGTACACCCATGGGTGCCTGAGTTCATACTTCAGCAGAACTGCTTTACGGCCATCATATGATTGAAGAGTATCTGTGCATGTTGAAGGTGTTGAGACAGAGAGAGACTCAGATGTATGGGGTAATGTGGGGGGTGGCTGAGTTGTACTTGTCACAGGTGGTGAGACAGAGTGAGACTCAGATATATCAGTGGGTGTGAAGTCCGGTGAGTTGATTGTCTGGATTTCAGACACCGGAAGATCGACGCGAGGTCTTGCGTCGCAAGTTGCGAGTCCGACTGACCCGGCACTTCAGAAGGCGGAGATTTGGCAAGTTGTGTTGTCAAGGAATTTGTCCTTTTAACACCAAAGGTCAAAAGGCTGCGGCTGGCCTTTATCATGATATGCAGCCCTTTTAACAGATTTTCTGTAGTATTTTCTGTCTTTCGACATTTTTTACTCGCATTTTGTTTACGGTGTACTTGGTTTTTTTCAAATATTGTTTACGACAACCGTGTTAGAATATGTTCTACAGTGTTCGGTTAAGAAAAACAATTTTTTTTTTTATCAATTTTAAGTTTTTATAAAAAATAATTATATAACATTTCAAACAATTCAATATTAAATAATAAGGAAATGACGACCGCGTCAAGTCTACATGCGGTTTAATAAATCGCGTAAAATAACTCGGTTCGGTTCACGTTCTCTCCATTAAACAAAACAAATGGCGCCAAGAGATCGTAACATCTCGGTCATAAGCGGACTGCAGTGCAGTGCCGAGTAATTCTGAATGGATATTTATTTCGGTAAGCCAATAAAAAGCCTGCTTTCGGTTTCATTCCCTGCTAAATAATGTAGTTTTATTAACCGAACGTGTAAAATAGATTTCGGGAGAATCATATGTCAACATATCGGGAATTTCAGCATTGTATTTTTGGGAAATTCTTTCACCAAAATTGGAAAAAAGAGGCTTTTTGCAATTGGGAAGTCACCGAATATCGGCCTCTATTATAGAAGGAAAAAAGGCCCTGACTTCTCTTAAGAAAGGGGGATGTTGATAGAATGATGCAGTGTTCTCACGACTGCGATTGTTATGCTCTCACCGCATGTATGCCTAATTAAATTTATCAACACCATGTCATAAAATAGTGCTTGAATTTGAAATAAATTACTACTAAAACCGGGGACTCACTCCTTTAGTTTTGGGACTCATAGATTTTTGGCCCAGCGAGTCCTAGGATTCGTACAAGTGAAATTGTAAAAAATCACTGATAAATGTAACTGAACATGAAATAAAAAAAAATCATGTAACTTTAAAGCAGAAAATGAAATAAATCACGTACGAAATAAATCAAGTACGAAAATAAGACCGATTTTGTCAAGCAAACTGATCGGACAAGTTCACTGTCATTCTTGATTCACGCGTTATCGTTAACAGTACCGTTAAAATACCGTACCGTTTCGTCGGTACCGATACACCGTTTCATTTTAACGGTATCCAACCGTATTTGTTGGACCCTGCCCTTGGTTAATTTATCAATGTTGTTTACTAACAGACATGACAGATGCGATTCAGACAGCTACTGGTTGTGTAGCAGACAGCATTTTCATTGATCGTCATACTGTATTTGATGTATAATTTAGGCCACAAAAACAGTATAAAACTTGATGTGTTAAAAATTATGCATTTTTCCCCACCCACAGAAAATGTTTGCACAACCGGCTTTAGCAACAACTATAGGATACTGTAATGTCGACGTGGCATTTTGTAAAACAAGAAAAACACTGGAAATGAGTATCGACAAGACATATACATTTCAGAAACAAAGTACTTTACCATTTCTAAAAGCAAGCGTGGAAAGCATTTTCTTGCGATTCTTGCAAGGTCAACGCAGAATTTAGACCGAAACCGCCCGGATGAAATGGTCGTTTCACACCAAAGTCGGTTCATCTCTTGTCGTTTCGTCCCTAGTTGTTTCACCCTTTATATCACAGTGTCCAGTAATTAAAGTGTTGTGAAAATCAGCGACGTAAGAAGTACTTCATTGCGGAAATGAATGCTTATCACGCTGCCTATTTTTGTCTTTTTCTAGATATATTAATAACTTGAAAGTTGCAAATTTAGATAAATTAATTATTCAGCCAGGGCTGTTTCAGCCAAATGTTTTTCTGCAATAGCTTGAGCAATTTAAATAATACGTACATCAATTATATATCAATAGAACCGGTATATTTAGTGGTAAAAAAATACACCTTAGTTTTTAAATTATATTGAGAAATAAATATTTTACAGCCCAAATGATTTTTGATGGGGCTTTTCCGATGTAAATTCCTTCAAGTTGTTGCCATGTTGGAGGGACAGCAGAAAATTAAGAAATATCATATAACTTCAGTTAGCCTGCATATTTTGCTACAAAACTTTCAGGTTGTCTTAATTTACGGATATCCAACAATTTGAAACCGATTTCGGATACAAATTCTATATATTAAAAAAAATCAAAATGTTTCATGCAGCAGAATTTTGCATTGAAAGTGCTCCATCAAAAACAGCTTTTTATTTCTCAACCGATTTATTTTTATTTACCACTAATAATTAAAAATGTCTGATTCACTGATATCTGGACTGATAATTATATAAAGCCCTGCTGATATACAGCTTAATTATGTACGAGATGTAATTTGTGTGAAAAGTCAAAAAAAAAAAATTGGCTGAAAAAAGCGCCCCAAACAATAGATAAATTATTATTTGAAGTTGCAATAGAACATCGTTTACTGTGAATTATCGTTTAATATATCACGGTCTGGAGTTCAATTGTAAACAATAATTTCACGAGCCCGAAGTGCGAGTGAAATTATTGTTTACAATTGAACGACAAACCGTGATATATTATAGATAATTCACCGTAAACGATGTTCTATTTCTATTCTAATACCCCTAAAATGTGAAAATAACGCACACATCTGAAATCTTTCGCATTGCTTTGCTTACTCTCCTAACGTTGCATACGTTACAATGCGGAGTGCGCAATGCGCAATGCTTATTCTCCTAACGTTGCAAAAATTACAGTGATATATCGTTCAATATAACGAGATATTTTAAGCTAGGCTATATAGTGCGGGTGTATTAGAATTTAGTATAACATTGTTTGAGTGATGAGTGGTGTTGATGTCCTGGGACTATGTGTGAAATCATCATTGGTGTTTATGTCTGGTGTCAGCATGGACATCTCTAACAATTTCTGATTGTCGTTTGAATTAAGGCCTTTAGAACTGCGTGGGTTGCCGATTTGTAGTCGGGGCGACTTTATACAGCCGCCACACAGCAATAAGCAGGGCTCTATATGTCATTTTCGTCCCAGCAGTAAGCAAACGCTAGTGTAAACGCAAACGCCCTCTAGCGCCGACTTAAACGGTACTATACTTTAAAGCCACAAAGAGTAGGCTTGGTGATCTAAAAGGACCAGTAAGTAATAAAAGAACAGAACATAACATATGTTTTATTTCGACTTAAGCGTATACAGTTCATCGTCATAGAAAATCATGGTTTCAATGCATGAATGTAAACAAATATAATAAAGTTGACAGAAAAGGAATAATAGTTGAGTGAAGTGAGAGTGTTATTCTTGGATATTACCATTTACACAAAATAATATATTACAATGTTAAATATAAGTGCAACTCTAGTGGTTATTTAATGCATCATCTATGATTTTGAAGGCTTTCTTACAAAACATTGCTAGTTTTATTAGTAGTGTTTTTTTTATCTGTATTTAGAAGATTAGTGAAGTTAAACATATTTGGGCGGTTTGTAAAATATGCTGGAATGTGGGATTTTCTCAAGTCATGATAATAGGGGCAAATAAGAATGAAGTGATATTCATCTTCAATATCATTTAAAGTATATAGTGAACATTTCCTTTAGTTTCTTTCAATATTTCTGTGTTGACCTGTTTCTATGGATAATTTATGAGAAGACAATCTGATTTTAGCGACCATATTTCTATATTTCAAATTATCTAGATTTTTAAGATAACTTGGCCTTTCAAAACTGGATTTAAGTTCCCTATATATGTATAATGATGAACAGAGTGTCATACCAGCGCGCCATTGTGTGACATATATGTCTCTTAGGCGATTAAGTGGTAATGGAGTAAAGGTATTTATTTTAACAGATTTCGGGTACAACCAAATCTCATTGAATCCCGAGTTTTGTAGAATATCTCGCACTTTTGTAGACCAGTAACATTACTGATTTGTAGTGAGGGCGAAATTTTACAGCCGCCACACAGCACGTACTATACAAACGCTTAAGTATGAAACGAAATCAGCACCTTCGTGAAATAACTGGTGATAAATGAATGAATGAATGAATGAATGAATGAATGAATGAATGAATGAATGAATGAATGAATGGTGTTTTACGGCACGTCGACACATAAATAGGTCATATTGTGCTCAAAAACTGATGAAAGATGAAGAAATGAAGTAGTAATTAAAAATTAGTGTAAATAAAAATTAGTGTAAATATATAAAGATAAAACTATTTACAAATAAGGGATGATTTGGTAGTTATATAAACTATATATGTAAATCAACAAATGCCCGTCAACGGGTATATAAACAAGTAAACAGAGGATCTTAAACGAGTTCCCATTTCATATAAGATTTATGGAACGAGTTATTAATTATTCATAACGAGTTTCATTAATCTTATATGGAATGGGAACGAGTTTAAGATCCTTTTTATCACATAACATTTCAATCAAATTAGTAAAAATTAATTCAGATGGACATAGAACCGCCACGACGTCAGACACATTTTAGCGCAAAAATGAATAAAATATGTGACGTCGTAGTCTCTATCATCCAGACACACTCAAGCTGACTGCGAGCGCTAGCGAGCGTCTGGACTCACTGTTCTTTAAAATGTTTGACCGATAGACGGCGCCAACCGTCAAAACTGACTGCGACGTGACGTCATTTTGATTCCAACATCAAAGTGCACGTTGAATTACGCGCAAAATTAGTTCCAATGGGATGTGTGTACGTCCGTATTAAATACACAATAAACTTCGTTTTATTGTAGTTTCTCTAAAAACATAATATAATCTTACCAAATGATGTTTAAAATTTAATTTTTAGCATTAATCGTGATCCGCTGACTATGTTTAGAGTAATTTTATTGCACAACATTGCGCGTAACGTCACGTATTTTTTGACGCCGTCGTGACGTAGGGGGTGATTCCCACGGATTTCCATAACAAACCGAAGTTGACCAATCAGAGGCCGGTGATTTTTTTTTGTACACACCTCGTTTTGATGTCAAAATTTTTAAAGAACAGTGAGTCCAGACCATCGTTAGTCTCTATCATCCAGACACACTCAAGCTGACTGCGAGCGCTAGCGAGCGTCTGGAATCACTGTTCTTTAAAAATGTTGACCGATAGACGGCGCCAACCGTCAAAACTGACTGCGACGTGACGTCATTTTGATTGCAACATCAAAGTGCACGTTGAATTACACGCAACATTAGTTCCAATGGGATGTGTGTACGTCCTTATTAAATATACAATAAACTTCGTTTTATTGTAGTTTCTCTAAAAAACATAATATAATCTTACAAAATGATGTTTAAAATTTAATTTTTGGCATTAATCGTGTGTTTGGAGTAATTTTATAGCACAACATTGCGCGTAACGTCACGTATTTTTTGACGCCGTCGTGACGTAGGGGGTGATTCCCACGGATTTCCATAACAAACTGAAGTTGACCAATCAGAGGCCGGTGATTTTTTTTTGTACACACCTCGTTTTGATGTCAAAATTTTTAAAGAACAGTGAGTCCAGACCATCGTTTGGACTTCTTTGAGAGAAGTCTCGCGAGAGGTCTGGATGATCGAGACTAGACCATCGTTTGGACTTCTTTGAGAGAAGTCTCGCGAGAGGTCTGGATGATCGAGACTAGTGACGTCGTAACGTCGCGTCTCACACATAATGTTGCGTATAAAGGAGTTCGTGTTTTACCTCTTTACAAAATAGCAGTTTACGCCAACTTTTTAACAAACCAACAACAATGTTTTGTATAACGTGCTGAATTTTTATAAGCTGTAACAAATAATGAGTTTATGACTCAGATCTGGGTGAATTTGTAATAAATAAAATAGTTTCAGTTAATAGACTTGCGTAGTGTTACAGGTTTAACTCAACCAATCAAAATCGTTACAGGTTGTATTACACGTGTGTCATACAACAAAATATTACATGGGTGCTCGACACTGCTAACAAGGGACGTTATGTGATAAATATATATAAGAACACATTATAATGATTTATATAGTCTGATTTGTTCAGGAAATCTAAAACAAGACTAAAATCTATAGTATCAAATAACTCTTTCATAGTATTAACATTGTAGTACCTTTGACGCATAGGATCAGTCTACACATTCCAACAAGATGTGTTTGACCGTTAACGGTGCAAAGCAGGGTATATATTCTGGTAATTGCTCACCTTGTAATAAATATGAATGAATATAACGTGCATACCCTATCCTGCACCGGGCTAAAAAAACTTACTCTCGACGAATGATACAATGAAAGGTGTGTGGTTGTGTTTTTTCTTTGCTCCGGTAAAATGGACAAATAGGACTTCTTGAGGTAATTTTATACGATTCTGTAGATGAAGTTGAGCCTTGCATATATGCTGAAGTATAAGTATTTGGATGAAGAAATATGTAACTATTAACCAACATTACATACACAAATAATATCAATATTGCAACCTGGAATGCAACAGGAATTATGTCATCGGCTAGTTACCTAAGTGAATTTTTAGTTAAAAACAAAGTTGTATTCTGTGGTGTTAGCGAACACTGGTTATACAAGTATGATTTGCATTTCTTGGGCTGTATAAATAACAATTATAGTTGCAAAGCAATTTCTGACGCAGACCTCGAAATTGGGAGTAGGCGCAAAGTAGGTAAAGGGGGCTTATGTATCCTATCGGACAAAAAATTCAATAAGTTAGTATCCCCCTTAAATCTAGTTAGTCGCCATGTGATTGGTGTTGAGATTATGACCCAACCAGGTTACTATCTTTACTTATTGCAAGTATATTTTCCGTGTAAGAACCATTGTATTAAGACTTACCGTGATTGTATGAATGAGCTAGAATGTATAATATATATACATTAATTGAAAAAAAGGGAGAATAATTGTAATGGGAGACTATAATGCCGAACTCCCATCCAGATCACAACCTCTAAAAATACCAAATGACAGTCGAAGTAAATGCCTTTTAATCCTCCTGATGCCATTGAATATGTTCCCATTGATGCCACTGATATGTGCTCGGGTGCCGAATTTAGTAATGTCCCGTATAACACAGATAGAGAGACATTGATTGATCATATATTATTACAAGAAACAGACTTGCAAAATGTCAATTTTTGTCATATATTCGATGATAATTCATTGAATGTTTCGACTCACCGGCCAATTGTTTGTAATATTTTGTTACCATGGCAGCTTAATAGGAATCTGGAAACCCCTGATAGATTAATTAACTCGGATATATCAAAGATATACACATACAAAACTACAATACATCTATCTCGAAAAAAACAATCTTACGACAATGTGAAGCACGCGAAATAAAATGCAAAAAGATATTGATGAGCTGTACCACTCTATTGTTAGTGCTGTTAATTAAGCTACTGAAAATTATATTCCAAAATCAAGATTTAAGCCCCTTATCAAGTCATATTGGATAAACTACATCACACTGT